>JAQIWT010000308.1:0-23893 GCA_034696485.1 Isohypsibius dastychi
ACATCGTTGACTTTTAATAAACTACCGATAAATCCTGTAAACGTACCTCAGCAGATAAATCGTTAACTTTTTCGATGAAAAAGGATTTCCGTCTCAGCTGGGTCAGATTTCGACAGTACTTCAATCACATCTCCCCATTTGAACTCATCTGTTTGGACATCACACATCTCTTGTTCTGGCAAAGTGTCAGGGTCGTTCTCCTGATTTGTCCCAGCAGGCCGTCGAAGCAGTTTCCAACAAAAGTAGTAACTATGAGCAATCTTGTTCAGCGACTCAGTCAGCGCGTCTCGAGCTCGGTCATGCGATTTCTCGATGATTTGTTTGCCGGGGAGTCCCTTTTTCCATTCACGCTTGTTGGCAAGATCCCGGAAGTATATGCGACAACTTTGACCACCAACAAGGATGTTGTAGTGATTCTGAATTTCGGATGTCTGCAGCTTCATCTGTGACATGTGCTCCATAAGTGTTTTCATCTTATTATGCGCGGATTTCGTGACACTTGGATTAACCACGGCTGGGCTTTGAAGGGCAGAAAGAACAGCTGCTTTCCACGCATTGATCAGGGGTTCAAGCTGCTTGGCTTGATCTTTGGACGCTTTGCGAATATCGGCGCTGAAAGCGTCCATTTCGCCCATAACACTCTCCAAAGTCGATGTCATCCTTCTTTATTATCACAGATTTGAACCACCAGTTACTACATTCCATTTGAGAAAACTCAGATCATAACGGCTGGTGCCACAGAATCTGCGAGGTTTTGATGTCAAGAACACGTGAACCTTGACCGTGGCAACTGGGCTGTGTTCTACGGTGCCAGGTTTCTCTACCCTCGGCCAGCACCTTGTCTTGTGAGCCACGATTTTGCGTGTGCTGAAACCATTTTCTGCAGAGGAAAGTGTCCCAAAGTGGAAATTAATTAAGATGTGATGGTTTTCTGGCTTTCAAAAAATATTATGAATGTTTCGTCCAGGTACCCTGGTGACCTTTAATATCCTTCAGCTTGCCAGCATGTTTGTTTTAAGTTAGGAAGGTTTTTGAACCAGATCGAAGTTTTGCCGGAAAATTCACAGAACAATTTGTTGTTTTTGTGAGTTAGCTGTTGTGGATTTGTTGGGGGTTTTGTGTACCGAAGCGGTCGTAGTGGAGCGGAGCTCAACGAAAGCAGCAACGATGGCGTATAGGCAAATCAGTGATCAAGTGGAATTTTGTGGGTGGGGGTGGGGGATGGAGGAGAGGCTGGCCTCTACGCTGTAGATAACCGGAGAGCAGCAGAGTAGAAATTTCGGCAAAATACATTTTAAGATTCTGCTTCTTCGTTTCGTTTTCGTTTCCATATTCGGTGACCTCGCTGCCACAGACTAAACAGCCATGGAGAATCTCTTGACCATCAACGGGGAGCGTATATCGGGAAACAACATCAGATCTCAAAATGGTAAGAAATTCATGTTGAATGCATCTTCTTCTTTCGAGATCAGCTTGTTGATCGAATATCTCTCAAAAAAGATGATACTAGCCCGTTTTGGAGTCAAGCATGTTTGTTTTTTGAAAAATGTGGTGATAAGGGTGTTGGTTTTGCAGTTATGGCCGTGAATGCCATCGCGAACATTGTCAAGAGCTCCTTGGGTCCTGTGGGCCTCGACAAAATGCTGGTGGACGATATTGGTGTATGTGCTTGTCATTGAGTAGCTGAATAAAACAATTATTGAGTCTTGTTCGCAGGATGTTACAATTACTAATGATGGAGCAACGATATTGAAACTATTGGAAGTGGAGCATCCTGCTGCGAAAATCCTTTGCGAGCTCGCTGACTTGCAGGATCGAGAGGTTGGAGACGGAACAACATCAGTCGTAAGTTTGAATATGAAGAACACTGTTTCGAATAATGTGTTCAGGTGGCTGGAAGAGCCATATAGAGTGGAAAAGCATGAATTAGGAAGCTGAGAAAGGATTATTTTTGATTGATATTGATCGTAATTTTTTTGTTGAAATCTTGTTGATTGCTGATCACGGAACTTTCTGGAATATTCTTTGAGGAGAAATCTGGTGAATTACTCTTGATCTCGCGATTTGGAACAGTAAAACACCATTGTTTCATGTTTTTGTGGAATTTTATTCTCTTGAAATTTGTTGTGGTTTTTTATTTGGCATGATTTGTGTTTAGTTTATACACTAAAATTCGAAGTTATGGTAATTTATGAACCGTTTCCAAATCGAATCACATGGTTGGATGAGCTTCTGTTTGTTGTCTGCTTTTGGTTTGATGTATGCCGTTTTTCGCATGTTATTGTTATTTTTCACAGGTTATTCTGGCTGCCGAGTTTCTCAAAAACGCTGACGAATTAGTCAAGCAGAAAATTCATCCGACCTCCATCATCAGTGGATATCTGCTCGCTTGCAAGTACGAACAGAAATTGTCAAATCATGTTTGAAATTATTCGATGCTTATCAATATTCACCAGATTAATTCACCAGATGCTGTTCTCCTTTAATTTAACCCTTCACTTGTTATTCAGGGAAGCGGTGAAGTATATACAGGAGCACCTCACTATCAGCGTGGAGGAGCTCGGTCGGGAAACCATGTTGAGCGTTGCTCGAACCAGCATGTCTTCTAAGCTGATCGGACCGTAAGAATATTCAGAATATTGATTTTGCTTATTTCGGAAACTTCAGCGGAAGAGCATCTTTAATCGTTTTGGAAATTTGTTACGATTTTCGAGTAACCCAATTTAACCACCAAAGTTTGATAAACCCAGTACTACACCACCTTTTTAGATGGTTGAGAAATCGATAGATTACCCGAACAGCTGAAAATTTCGAACTGCATGAACTGAAACGAAAGTCCAAAATTTGTGTGTTTTTAGCGATTCGGAGTTCTTTGGAAATATGGTGGTGGATGCCGCAACTGCCGTTCGATACGCGGATAGCAAAGGTGGATATCGAGTTCCTATCAAGTCGGTGAATATCCTGAAAGCCCATGGAAGGAGCAGCCGCGAAAGTATTCTTGTTGCTGGATATGCACTGAACTGCACCATCGCCTCTCAGCAGATGCCCCGGAAGATTACCAATGCTAAAATCGCTTGCCTCGATTTTGGATTGATGAAAGCCAAGTTGATGTTTGGAATTCAAGTTCTGGTCAGCGATCCCAGCAAACTTGAGGATATTCGAAAGCGGTAAGTATATCTGCGGGCAATTAATGTGAATACATATCTGCGATTACTGAAGTTGCTCATAGGACGGTTTGTCCGTTAGAGAGTATAGTGGCCAATTATGCTTTCAGCTTTTTCTTCCAGAAGTTTTCGACCAAGAATTGTTGCCAGAATTTTGCTTTTTTTAATTTTATTTTTCTCCTGTTTTTTAGTGAGTCGGATATCACTAAAGAACGAATCCAGAAAATCATCAACTCTGGAGCGAACGTTATCTTGACTACTGGTGGAATCGATGATCTGTGCCTGAAATATTTCGTCGAGGCTGGAGCAATGGGAGTTCGCCGAGTGAAGCCGTCTGACATGAAGGCCATTGCAAAAGCCACAGGAGGTTTGTTAACGACCGAATCTCATGTTTCAAGAAAAATTGGTTCATACGTTTTTTGTATTGAAAACACCAAAACATTTTGCAGTAATGTTTTGCTTGACTTGGCTTGTTAGTTGGAATACTTGAGTTGCAAATGAAATTATCGAACTTTGATCGTTTTATTCATTCTGGAAATATGAGAATGGATCGGTTTTGTTTCAAAATTGTTATATGAAAATCTGGTTTTCAGCGACATTTGTCATGAGTTTGGCTAACATGGAAGGAGAAGAAAGTTTCGATGCATCACTTTTGGGTCAGGCTGAGGAAGTGGTGATGGAGAGAATCTGCGACGACGAGTTGATTCTCATCAAAGGCACCAAAGCGCGAACAGCTGCCAGTATCATTCTTCGCGGTGCTAATGACTACTTCGTCGATGAAATGGAACGATCTGTCCACGATGCTCTGTGCGTCGTGAAACGTGTTATGGAGTCAAGAACCGTTGTAGTTGGAGGAGGAGCGGTGGAAACTGCCCTCTCTATCTATTTGGAAAACTTTGCTACGACATTGGTGGGTAACTTGACCACTTCCGGTTAACTCCTTGAATTTTCTAAACCAGAAATTTTCAAAATGAATTTAGGTTAAGTAGTGTATCTATTATTTGGTTTTCTTAGCGTTTCCAGTTTGTTTGCTCTTCTTATTTTGTTTTTTATATGCGTCTTTTTCCTCGGATGATTTTCAGATTCATGTTTTTGTGACACCCTTTTTTGCAGAGCTCTCGTGAACAGCTGGCCATCGCAGAGTTCGCTCGAGCCTTGTTGGTCATTCCAAAGACCTTAGCCGTGAACGCTGCGCAGGATGCCACGGAATTGGTGGCCAAACTCCGAGCTCTACATAACAGCGCTCAAACCAAACCTGAACATGAGTATCTGAAATGGTGAGTCAAGTTTGTCTTGCTGTTTTCAGAATTATTTTTTATCATGGCCAGAAAAATAGTAGGCATGTTTTACGTATGTTTCAAACGTTTTTCACAAGGCCTTTTTAGCATTTCTTGCGGCTGTTTTTTTTTCAAAAATTCCAGTTTTGCTGTTTAGTCATTTTTGTTCACTTTCAGGCAGGGACTGGATTTGATCAATGGAGAGGTCAAGGACAACAAGGCGGCCGGAGTTCTCGAGCCAACCATGTCAAAAGTTAAGAGTCTCAAGTTTGCAACGGAAGCAGCTATTACTATCCTTCGAATTGACGACATGATTCGGCTGAATGAGGAACCGGCTCCTGGTCGAGGAGATGAGGAGTGCGATTAGCTTTTTTAAAAGGACTGGATTTAAGCTAATCTTTTTTGTTCTTTACTAACTATTTTCTATCCTGAAAGTTTTGTGGTCGTTCATCCTACGTATGGCGATTCTACTTATCCTAGCTGACGATTTCTTCTTTGAATTGTTCAGTGACTAAAATTGAAATACAGTATAATACCACATCGCGACTTCTGTTTGTTAGATATTTTTTATTGGAAGCCAAGACGAACATATAAGACAAATTGATACAGTAACATTGTGACGAAAGGATAATATAGCTTCGCTTCAGACAACAATGTGCCACTGTGAGCAATAGGACTTTGAAAATGGAAGGCTTGCGAGTCGGCACAATTCACGAGGAAAGATAATGCTGGTTGTGAATTCTCACAGCCTACGATACCGACCGACAAAAGATTGGCAGTTCGGACATTTGTGTAAACCGTCTTGGACTCCAGGTGAGCTGAAAAAACAGTGCATTATATGATGTTGCTTGGAACGGTCAGCCATGGGATTAACCGAGCAAGCTACTGCATGTTAGCGAAGTTTTGAGTTACCGTATACAGAATGTTTTTGATCACTCACCAGAATGGGATGCATGCACAACCGAGCCAGCAGCCAGCAAGACATAATACACCGGCGATCAGCCAGGTTAACGTTCCGTTCTCGTATTCCACTGTTGTGATCACCTGTGCTCTACAATTTGGACAACTGGAAGAGAAATTGTTCGTTCGTAGGTCGAAGTATTGGAATTGGAAGTATCAGAGCGTCACCTACGTTATCGAGGACGGGTCCGGGCCAAGGACGAATGCGCCCATCATCATGGCCATGATTGTAGTTTGTAGCGCTTGGTAGATTCACGCTGATTAAAACATAAAGATGACCAGTCTTCGGTAGCAAATTCTTCACAGCAAGAACCAGTTTAGTAAATTTTTGCCAATAGTTTCCATGGTTCGAGTACCGTACAATACTGCAATGTACTTCACTGAACTGCAACATGGTAGATGTGACGTATGCCCGAAAGTTAACGTTTTCACAGGAACCCCTAATTATAATTACAGAATTTTTAGTTTGCTAGTGCAAGATCCAAAATATCTTAGCCAGATCGTTTTATCTATGGTTTGAACTGATTCGTTTTACCCCGCTTGAATCTGTACATTGAACTAGTATAGTACATATGTGGGACCACTGTTGCTGTAGCCAGCCAATAGCTAGGCTACAAATCAGTGTACAGTAGTTCGAATTAAGATGTCCATTCAAAGTTGTAACCTAGACTGAACAGAAGCTACTTGGATTTTTCAGCGGTTTAGAAATCGGCCAATCGAACCCAGATTTCTATAAGCTTTTACCATGACGACACTCCAGGAGGATTTCGAGTTTCGCGTAATGCCTTTATCTATATGGGCGAAATGGAAGCGGCCTGAGGTTCTTACAGATAACCGTACCTACAACGGCCATTTATCCGTCGTTTTCAAACAGGAACAGCCTAAGGTCGGGTGACATTTTGACAACTTACAACTCGGATCTCGGCCAATCATCTCGTCTAGTGCACCGTAGTTTTCCTCAGGTAAGGTGTACCACGCGATTTCTGCTGGAATGAAATCTAAACTAGCGCGAAAGCCAGAAGATCGAAATCCCAAACACCTATTTGGACATGTTGTCAAAATTTCTGTGCGGGAGTATTTATACTGCTACAGGGTCCCTGTAACAGGGAGCTATCAATCTGCTATTTCGATAGCACACAGCTTTATCAATGCAGGCCTGTTCTATGATAGTTGAACCATGGCTGGCTAACGTCATTGAGCCACTGTTTTGCGTCCTGGGCGGTGGTGATCCAAATTATTTCCGCAGTTTGTGATTAATCCCGGAGTTTCACGAATTTCAGTGTAGAGGTGTGTGCGAATGTTTCAGTTCAGTTTTTTGACAACATGGCCAGCAAACCTGTCGATTTAAATGGCCGAATTTCCCAGCTCTGGTTTTCGCGTTCCTTAGCTGCTGTTTCAGTCGGGGTTTCTGGGTTATTTAGATAGAGAAAACCCTGGTCTACTGGACAAGTGTTGCGACCAGACCAGAGAAAGATTTTCGAACTTTGCTGTATTTTTATTTAAAAACTGAACAGCAGGGTTTGTCCTCATCATGGCGTCGACAACTCAACCAGATGTAACCGGCAATCCCTCCGTCATGACCGTTCAACCTACGATGGCTCCTATGGGCGTTTTCGTCCTCGGTCCAGATCCTTCCGCGATTAAGTACGGAGAGCTTGAGTAGAATCGCTTGTCTGAAGAATGAAGTGTCGTTTTTATTCCAGCTGCCCAAACTGTAGAGCCCGCGTTATCACGGCCGTGGACCATCAAAATGGACCACTGACCTGGTTGGTTTTCCTAGCCTGTTGTATTTGCGGTTGTTGGATCGGTTGCTGTTGTATCCCGTTTTGGTGAGTTAACGACAAGCAGAATGCAACTGTTTTCATAGTACTACTGTTTCGACCGCCATGATCACACTTTGTTGTTTCCAGCACGCCCGCCCTTCAAGATTCGATGCACAAATGTCCAAATTGCCACTCGTTCGTGGGCCGATACCGCCGCATGTGACCTTCTCGTCAATGGGCTGATTATTTGTCCGAACATTAGCATCATGTTTAACATGTTTAACTGTACGCCTGATACTGTCCCCTTGGAATAAATCCTTTCGCTATGCTTCGAATCTTTGATCTCTCTTTAGTCCTTAACATTGTCAGTTGTTGTTCCTGAAGGACTGGATATAAAATTAAGATTCACATGTTCCGTTATCCGTTTTACTAAACTACACCTAGTATTGCAACCGAACTCTGTAAAATGCATGTCAACGCGGTACACTGGAACCGGCTTGCAGCAGTCAGGTCACTACCGGTCTCCCGGCATTCCTTGTACTTGCGCTATGAGTGAAACAGAATTTTCGGCCAGAAGTCGACAATGGTTCGGGAAACCAAGATTATCCCGTGTGCCGTCGCATTTCGCCCAGCCTTTTCCTTCATTGAAACATGCGCAGTACCGACTAATTTGTGCGCGAAAAATGGGACTTTCCCAAGATGGAATATGCGCTTCCATCTACAACGCAATATGAGCTGCGCACCATCCCTGGGTGATTTTCTTACTTCAGCTCAGTGAACGTATTCGAAATTGGCGCCTCGATTCAACTGAATTGTCTTAGTAGATCAATTGAAATCTGCTGCACAATGGCCGCACTAGCGCGTGATCAACAGAGCTCAGTCCCACAGAAGAAAACAACCCTCGAAGAGAAAGATGTTGATCTGTACCAGTTTGTTCAACCGGTAAGCAATAATCACTTAACTTTCAAAAGATGAATTTTCAAATCTTCGGTTTGTTTTTTTTCTAACCAGGAGGGGTTCGAAACCACGCAGAAACCATCTTCCATCCAGAAGTCTGCACTGGTTTTGGATATCAAGCCTCGAGACGTGGAAGTCGATTTGCATGAGCTTGAAAACAAGGTCAGCTCCTTGCTGATGAGGGATTGAGTTCCAACTGCAGCCGTCTTTTTTAGGTCCGTTCCATCAAAGCTGATGGATTGGTTTGGGGAGATGGTACGTTGTTTCGGTGTAATCGGAAAGTGACCTTTGGGGGATTTGACGATTATTTATTAGCTAAAAATGAGGACATTGCTTTCGGCATCAGCAAACTGGAAATCAGCTGCATTGTTGAGGATGACAAGATCGGAACTGATTGGTTGGAGGAACAAATCAAGGGACGTTGCGGTGATCTTGTCCAGTCCATCGACATCGTCGCATTTTCTGGCTAAATTCCAACGCTCAACTCCGCCATTATTCCACTCACATCACCGATATGTTTTAATCGTTGTACAGTACAACTTTTAAAAACGTAATTGAAGACAATATGAGTGAATCAAAAAACCCCAGGGCCACAATAAAAAAATCAAGCGAAGAATTTTTCCCGACAAAGCGGGCAAGTTGGGTCGATCTGTTCTCGAAACCACCGGTTAAGGCATTCACTGTGAAACTTGTTCCGACAAGTTTTGCACTGCATCTTGGGCACTTCTGACGTCTTGGTGTCCACGATCGACAGACAAATCGAACAGGCTGCCGTATCACGGAACTTCTTATCGACTGTTTTCTTCCATTCCAGAACTCCATCCAGAATGGTCCCATTCCGTTTGCGTAGATGTGCGGAGAGACGAATAATCCACTGATCCCAGGCATCCATTGCGTTACCTGCGAACCAACCAGTTTCACATTCAAACTGTTAGACATGGATTAACTAGAAGGTTCTTGAGTACTGACCTTTGGTGCTGCCCCAGAAAACTTGCACATTTCCAAGAGGGTAGTCTTTCGGGATTTTGATGACGATTTCCGCGACCCAAACTTCGACCTTGTATTCCGCAGTGATCTCAAATATAGCCGGTCGGACGTTGACTTTGAAACTGTCAGTCGTCATGAATTTCGCCTGAGCTGATGCAGCGGCAAGTTCACTCTTGATTAGTTCCGGACTGATATGAACTGCCGTGAACCTTGAGAATAAAACCCATGTAATTACCTTTACGGAAAAAAACAAAAGGTAGAAACGCAGCCGAATCAAAACAGTCAAACAAATCATCGATGCAATCTGAGTGTGGTGTTTCATATACTTGGCCAATTCTCTTCCGAGTGAACCCTGTTTCCGTCCGAACCAGGACCGAGCTAGATTCGGCATGATTTCCAATGCTTCGGAGTAGACTTCTTCCGCGAATGATTCGAAATCCAAAAGTGAAGGATACTCTCTATGGATAAACTTCAGCGAGGCATTGTGGTTTTCCGTGTTGACATCACTTGAAGAAGAATCGTATAAAGGAAGGAATCGCGTCAAACAATCCAGCAAGTTGGTGAAAGTGCCGTTGGAGTCCAGGTAAGCAGAAAAAACTTGACGAGCTTCCAGTGATTCGTTCTTAATCCACGAGAATGTAGATCTCCAAGTCATCAAATACCCTGATGAAAACAACATGATTCAAGTGCGACCTGAATTCTCATGTGATTAAACAATTCGAACCTAACAGATAGGTATATGAATCGGTTTCCGGTATGACATCGCCGAAAGATTCTTCTAAGGGCACTTGGTCCATAAGCGCTTCAACAATCTCCCCAGTTTCTTCCAACAAAGATAACAGCTCGACAGGTGGCGCCAGCAGTGCTTCTGATTTCACAGCGTTCTCTTCGTCTGTCGAGACTTCCACCTTGTATGTCGGTGGAAAGGATGGCAATAAATTGTGAAGAACTTCAGCGGCTATAATTTGGAAGTGATGGAATTTGTGGAGAAGAAGCGGAGCGAACAGCCGAATGAACACCGCGGACATTTCTGTCGGCATCGAATTAAAGATGGCGAGTCGCGCTGGAAGACCGCTCTCCAGTTTGTACATCGTTTCCCAAACAATCTTCAACGAATTCTATAACCACAAAATAACCATATATATCATCCAAGTACAAAATGTTTGAACCTTATATGAATGTACCTGTGACTCAGCAGCGAAATCGCAAATCACAGCGCACAATTTCAGAACAAGTTTGATGAACAGTGGATGCCTTTTAGACAAAGCCATGTTGGCGTTCGCGTCGGAAATCATGAACAAACCACCCAGCATGGAAGCAAGGATACGAGGGAATGAAAACTCAGTCAGTTCGATCCAGAGTATTCCAGCGTCTTTCAAGAGATCCTTTGCTTTGATGATATTACCAACACTCTCGAGGGCTTCTTCGATCAACACTAACACTTTCGGGTTCTCCTCCAGAACCAGTGGATCTAGATTAAACAACAGTTCAAAAACCGAAAGTCGAAAAACAGCCATTTCTCAAAGGAAATGTCCAGCAAGTACCTTGAAGGCAAGAAATCCAGTCGATGACGACTGTCCCGAATACATCCAAAACCGGTCCGGTGTACTGCAAGTCCACACATCGCTCGCTGAGCAATGAAGGTGCCAGACGAATCAGCTGAATACGATTCCATGGAGTGGTGTTTATAGCTGCACAAGTTCGAGGGAACTCGGAAAACGCAACGAGGATTTCCAAGCGATCCCGGATGTCATTTCGATAAATTCCAAGGGGTTGCGGTATTTCGAGACCTTGACTCCATAATCCAGAGTACGCTGTTATAAGCTCATCCTCTGACAAATCATGCACCGAGTCGACAAGCAATTCCGAGGAAGATGAATCCGACCAGATGTCAGTGTCACCGATAGAGCGAAGAGTTTCCACAAATGATGGGGAAGAGGAGTAATTGGAAGAGGGCTATAATAAAACCGTGGTCAAGAAACGAACAAAGCAACCTAGATTCTGTTTTTACTTTCAAGTTTTCCAGGTAGAAATTCACTTCCGCCAGGCTTCCCGGTTCCTGAACGATTCCATCCACTGACAACTTTAAATATGAAAACATCAGCCTTCCTAGCTCCTCGATCTTCTCTTTCCTTCCCGATCCGATTGAACCACCTAACTTGTCCGCCAAAATCGTGTTCAGAAATATACAAGTATTTCCAAAATATCGAATTTCGTCATCGAAAAACGGATTTGTCAGCTTCAGCTCGTCAAAGATATCCATGTTATTTATTCGGCAAAGAAATACGTCTTTTCTTTCCAGAATACGGCCGGACAAAGAAGGTAAATCGAGCGAATCGCAGATCTGGCTCATGTGATCAGAAATAACTGCACCGGGAAGATTCGAACCAGCGAAGAGGGATATGATGGCAACCGCAGTATTCTGAATAACTCTGGAAAACAGAAATGAGATATCGGTAAGTTCGGAAATCCAATGAACTTTGAAATATTTACCCCGAGCTTGATTTTGTGTTCAGCCCATTTTCTCTGAAATCCGCGAGAACTTTGTCACCCCAGCTCATGTCTTCTCGAATGACGAACTTTCCAAGATTTTTCAACCTTTCCACAATATCGTTTTTCAGTTTCCCATTTGCGTCCAACGATTCCGGTTCACGGGCCAACTTGAGTGCGAGTATAATGATCGACTCAACATTTCCTTTCAAGATCTGTCCCGGGTTTCCCTTCGAAAATAAAATCTCCATCACAGCAATCTGCTTCCGGATCGGATAATCGCGAATTTTCTCAATAATTTCATTTCCCAACGCATCAAACGGCACTTGGAATTTGTTCAGCAGCTCTATGACATCCCCAAACTTCGATAACGGGGAAAAATTCTGGGCCATTTGGACCAAATCCTGGAGTTGAACGTCAGATATGAAACGCCCAAAATTCTGGTTTCCGCAATATTTTTCCACCGCTTGCAGCAGATCCACTTTCTCCGAGAAATCTTTCCAAACGCTGCCAAAAATCTCCCGTGCTTCACTCTCGGATTTGCAATCTTCAAGCAATAGTGAAAACAACTCCAAATGGATTGGATTGTTCTGTAGAACTGGGAATTTTGATAAGATCACAGCTTGCGGGGAGACATCCGGCGAAAGCGGCTCTGATGAAAGATGGTCAGCCAATCTACGGTAAAGAACGTCGGACCGGTTGGACCGCAAAAACGTCAGCAAAGACTTCCCGTCCTCTGGATTCTCGGACGACTGGAAATATTGGTACGAAAGACGCAGAGCGTGGAACAAAAAATCCTTCAAAATCAAAAACGGTGAGATTTCCGAGAAACAAAATCAATTCAATAATTCCGCATCCGGAAGGAAAACAATCCATAAGGGAAACTAATTCTATGCCATAGATATTCACCTGAAAACCGGGATGCTTTTCGATCATTCCATAAAGCACGCTTTTCGATTCAACTCCAGTTAATCCAATCATCCATTGCTGGGTTCTCACAACTCCGCTCACATCCATGGTGGAATAACACATCTTCGCCGCGAGTTCTTTCCATATTAAGTCAGCCAGACTTCGTGATGGCTCACCGATTTCTTTCTTCATCCATTTGAAAATCATTCCAAAGACAATCTCCGTTCCCCGTATGGAATTACCCGTACCGAACAGCACATCTTTCAGCAGAGGTATCAAATGTTTTTCAACCAGTTGCTCAGCGAATTCCAACTTCTTGACAGAATAATTGAAGATGTCGCAAATCGCCCGGAACACCGATGAAATGTCTGACACTCGGACACTTTCGTTGGTGGCACCGTGAATTAAGGCAGATAAAATCTGATCAACTGTTTCCTGAGATTTACTGGGCAGTTTATCAAGGATGACGATAATTGATGGATAGGTGGATGAGGCGGTCCCAAATCCGGCGTGGCGTAGAAAAGCGACAAGTTTTGGAATGAAAACTTTTTGCACGTCGATGAAATTTATCCATTCAGGATGTGAGTTCAGCAGATACAAGAGAAAATCCCATGTCGCAACTGCGGCACGGACATCTCTGTCGTGAAGATTGCCTGAGAGCAAAACATATACAGAATGACAAAAGAACTGTGAAGTGAACAAAGATCAGAAATGCCAGCTTTTCAAATAATCACAACTTATTAGTAATAAACAAATGAATTTTAAAGCAGCTAAGTGACCTTAGTTTGACTGTGAACAACGCAGTGAATATTTATGAAACGTTTCTTACCGACAATCGCGGCTATTGAGGGTTTCAGGTACGACGACAAAGCATTCGGCATGCGTTCCCATAGAGTGCGTAGAAGAATGAAAAATTGCTGTCGAACCCTAGGGTTTTCCAGTTTGGATGATTTCCAGAATTCAGGACTGTCCAGTATTTCGATTACAAAAGTGTGCACGTCGCTCAATGCATCTTCCTTCACGGAAACCAAAAAACCATGAAAAGCATCCAATGCTTCCGCGATTCCTGCAAAACCGCAGACTTATAAACCACCCTAAAAACTGACCACCTGGGAGACGAAATCATATCAATATTTTTAAGGGTTTTCGCTGTTTATAATATTATCATACTCTGCTCTTGTTCATCGTTCCGTGCACTTTCTGTTCCAGTTTTTCCTTTGAGTGACTTCAATAATATCCGCCTTCTCAATAACATACAAATTTCTCTGCTAGCCAATTTCAACACATCCGGTCGTTTCTGCTCCGAAAATGCCGCAGTGAAAGACGATTTCGCGGTTGCCGCTACACCAGAATGCATTTGAAATTGCGCCAGCCACCAGCTTCCCATCACAGTTTTCAAAATAGGCAAAAACTCCTTTTTCAAGCTTTTCACATAAGCTTCTTGACATTTGAGCGCCATTTCACGAATCCTCAAATCTTCATCCTCCATAAAACTGTAATCAAAACATTTGACACCTGTAGTCTCAGTGGGGATAAGAATACATCAGTACAGGGATTTGTCTGACAGAAAGAGGTTTATTTACCTTAAAAATAATCTGGCCCAAAACGTCCTTGTCGACGCCATCCGATCTGATTCTTTGGTATTGATGAGCTCCATGAAATCATTCAGCGCTTTTAACTTTGTTGCCGAATCTTTCTTATCAAGTCTGGTCAAGCATTCGTAGAGATCGTCGTCCAGGAAGCCTGTGTCCAGCAATTGACGAGCTGGTAAAAACCTAGAATAACGTTCCTATTTCGAACTGCCTCAAAACATAAAGAAATTGCATACCCTTCATCAATGAGCGCTTGAGTTGTCGAGAGAACAGCTTCGGGATTTTTCCGGATATCTTCCTGAAGAAGTTTCTGAGCATTTAAACTTCCCATCGGATTTTCTTTCCGCTTGTTCTGCTTGTTCCTGTTGATGTTCCTGGCCGATTCCACAAGTATCTCCACTTCCTTCGACATTCTTGTAAATGAAAAGAAGAAGATGGTCGACGTAGATAGATGTTGAAATTTGCTTCACTCTAAATTGGTCAATGAAACGATATCAATCGGTGTTCGCGGGGGGGGGGGGGGGGGGGGGTATATATAAATGAATGACGTGGTGGCTGTGATGTTTTCGTTTTTCGGGACAGACACACGTAGAAATTTAATGTACAGGTACCTTAAATTCATCTCTTTTCATCCGGTTTTCGCATTTTAAAGTTGGAATACTTCGAAAACCAATCTGTATCGTTTGGATCGTTTTGACTGAAAATGGGATCCACCGTCCTGGAAAAGCAGACAGGTTCGTGGCTGAAACAATTCCGTGCGCAATATTATTTTTCGATGTGTTTTTAAAAACCTTGATTATGGTACATCACTAGCGGACTGAGAACGGAATGTGCTAGTGTGAAACTTTAAATGTCATTATCAATTTAGCTGCGCTGAAACGTATGTTGACGTTGAACTCTAGCAGAAGTGCTTCTTCCGTCGCATCTGTACCGGAACCATCCTGGAAGGTAAACAACAGATTTGAACTTATTTCGTGAATCTCATCTTGTGTTTATAGATACTTGTTTACGATGAAGCCGGGAAAGATATTATATCGCCGTTGCTTTCTGTTCGCGAGCTGAAGGAACTTGGCGTAACACTACATTTGTGAGGACATTGATTTTAATTGTTTGGTTCCGACCTATATTGCATTCGAGCGATCTCTTGCTTGCATACTAAGTGTCTGTGAAATTAAACTATTTTTCTAAATATCAATTTTTTCAGGAGTCTGCTTTCCGAGCGCGATGCGATATCTGATGTTTCCGCCGTCTATTACCTTATGCCAACCTCCGACAATGTTAAAAGAATCTGCGAGGTATGTGATCTGTATATGTGATCTGTTGTGTTTTTTCACGATAGTTAGATCGTCTTACCTTACACGCGTTTTGTTTTTAGGACATCAGAAATCAAATGTACGATGCATATTATCTGAATTTCATCTCCCCGATCCCGAGGGAGCTTTTGGAAAGAATAGCTAGCGCTGCAGTCGAGTCAAATTGCATCAACCAGATTGCTTTGGTAGAGATTTTGAATATGTTAAAATATTTCTCGCAAACCAGTTTTCGTTTTTTTTACCTTTTTATGTGATTCGTGTTCTAGGTGTATGATCAGTACGGAAACTTCATCAGCCTGGACGATGATCTCTTTGTTCTAAAGAAACGCGCTATGGAGCTGTCATATTTTGGTATCAAATCCTGTTATTTTGCTGTGCTTGATTCAAAATGGTCTTATTTTGTTTTTCATCATTCCAGCCCTAAATAGCAACGAGGTGAAGGATGCTGACATGGAACTGTTAATTGAAGGAATCGTTGACGGGCTTTTTTCGGTGTTTGTTACGTTGGGTAAGTGTCATACACCAGAAATTGTCCTGAAGACCGCAAACCCTGGCGGATATCAGTTTAAAATAGTGATATCCGGCCGATCTTATGAAAGGTTTTTTACAGGTGTGATACCGATTATCCGAGCACCACGAAACAATGCTGCAGAAATGGTTGCTGAGGTTAGGAATTTTGTCTACGTCGGCGAGAAGCTAGCCTTTCCGTGCTGGTGTTTGTTCGTATTGAGTTCAGTTGAACGTTTGGATTTTCAGAAACTTGATAAGCGTTTTCGTGAGAACCTGAGAGATCCTCGAAATAATCTATTCAGCAACTTCGACGGGACGCATCAAGCTCAATTCAGGTGCGACGATAGAAATTTACCCTGTGGTCAGATGAACTGGTTCAGCGATTGTTACAATTTGTGTGGACTTTATAGTTACTCAGTGTTTTATCTATCCGCAGCTTTCAGAGACCGCTTTTGATTATCCTTGACCGGAACCTCGATGTTGCGACCCCGCTTCATCACCCCTGGACATACCAGTCATTGGTGCATGACGTTTTGGTAAGGCTTTCGTTCTGAGGTTCTTATTGTATCGTACTTCAAGCTTCAAGCATCTATATAGAAGTCAGCTTGACAGATACTCTTTTTTGTACTTCTAGGATTATCAGCTGAATTGTGTTACTGTGGACGAGTCAGGTCATTCCGCGTCCGGTTCAAAAACGAAACGCAAGACTAAATCGTTCGACCTCGGATCTCGTGATCGTTTCTGGCTTTCTCATAAAGGAAGGTAAGCCGGTGGGAGGAAAATGATGAAAATGGAAGAGCTGGAAGAAGACGCTGGAAGAGCCTTTCAACGCCATGATTCAGATTTTTGTCATATCAGAATTATTCGCGAAGTCGTGGTGATCTATGTGCTTCGATGATTCGCACGTTTTTGTTTCAGTCCTTTCCCATCGGTTGCCGAAGCTGTCCAGGTGGAACTTGAAAACTATAAGAATTCCGAGGATGATGTGCGCCGGCTTAAACATGAAATGGTGCGTTCGCTCTAGCGTGCAACATCCTTACAAACATTCTTATTAGCAATCACGTGAACTTGTTTCGTGGCTGTGTATTGCCATTTTTATAATTTGTTAGAAAAACGGAAATTCTCTTCTCTGAAATATGTAATGCTTGCTTCACCCGTTCTTTTGTTATCTGTAGGGTTTGGATGCGGAGACAGACGAGACTGTTTATCTATTATCTGATAGTGCTTCAAAAATGAGCATCACCGATAACACAGCCAAGCTGACTTCAGCTGTCTCGTAAGTCCCGCGGCACGTCTGGTCAGATATTTCGGATATTTCGCCTGAAACTTGCGTCTTGCTTTGGTTTCGATTTTAATTCTGCATATTGGTTCCAGATCACTTCCGGAACTTCTTGAAAAAAAGAAGAATATCGACCTTCACACCAATCTTGCCACAGCCCTGCTTGAGCGAATCAAAGTACGTTGCGTCGCATGTGATTTAAACCGATCGGAGCAACGTTGATTCGTAGGCTTCTAAGCTAGACATTTTCTTTGAAATGGAGGAAAAACTGATGGCTAGGAGAACCACGGTATGCGCTGGACTCGTTTCTGGCACCTGTTGAATTATTCGGTCTACCACTAACTGCAGACATGTGCCTGTTTTAGGATGAATCTTTTGTGGAGCTGCTGTCCGATCCTACAGGTAATCTCTATGGGTGAATTTCTTGATAAAGGTTTAGATGTTAATACTCTCCTACGCTCCAGCTGGTAGCCCGGAAGACAAGATGCGTTTATTCCTGATAGCATATATTTGTGGACCAAGTATGACCGATGTGAGAATATTAGCCAGACCGTTCCGATCGGATACCGAATTGATTCGTATGGTATTTCAAAGGCTCAACTGAAGCAGTATACGGAGCTGTTGGAAAAGAATGGCTGTGATATGGGACCGTTGGCTTACATCAAGAGATGGAAGTAGGTTGCTGTAGATCAAAGTTCTTATGTTGTGAACCCAAAATCCGAATTTTGTTATTGTCGTGTTTGGTTGTTGAAATACTTGATATGGAAACTGATCAGGAATGGTGTTTTCTCAGGACATTCAGCAAGGTAGCCACCGGTCAGCAACCTCAATATGGGGGAGGAGGAGCCACGCACGTTCAGTAAGAATATTTGTTTTCGTGGGGTTTCGGACGATTGTTCACGCGAATCTCCATGCAGGATGTTTTCCAAGTTGATGACGCAAGGTTCGCAGTTCGTAATGGAAGGAGTCAAAAATTTTGCCTTGAAAAAGCATGTGAGTATTTTCGGTTAGGTGAAATTCCGGAACCGTTTCCTGTTTGATATTGAGCTTGTGCAAAAGGTCATGTTGCCTGAGAGCGATTTCATGACCGTTTATTTTTATGTGCGTATTTGTTTATCCCACCTCTTGTAGGATTTGCCTGTTACGAGAATAGTGGATGGTTTAATGGAGCGCAAGTCAATGCCAGAAATCGACGACTATCGTTATTTTGATCCAAAAGCAGTTCGCGCGCCAGACGCGTAAGTGTGCTCAGGGTAGAAGCTGATTTCTTTGTTTTCCAGTTTTTCTGGATTACGCTGCTTTCTGTGACATTTCTCCCCGTTTTTCAGTGCAACTTTGGCGAAAAATCGTCAGGCTTTTCCGGAAGCCATTGTTTTCATTGTTGGTGGAGGGAACTTCATGGAATATCAGAACTTGATCGATAAAGTAAGTGTCCCTCTACGTTTGGCTGTATTCTGTAACTCTCCACTCTGAGGCGAGGTTAAACATCTGCTCATGTATGTATGGTAACTTGGACTGGCCTCTGATGTTGTGCAATTTTATTGCAGATCAGACATTCCTCTACTGCAAAACGGATAACATATGGCTGCACAGAAATTCTCAATTCAACTGCGTTCCTTCATCAGGTGAGAAGTCCTTCTCGCACTTTTAAACGCGCGAAAAACGTTCTGCATACCATAATGGTAGAATGTTACGGAAACCAGAGAAAACAACAACTTTTTTGTTTCAGCTCGCTGAATTAGGTAAACAGTCGGTATGATGCAATCAAGGAACGGGTCCCTACGGCTCTCGTGATCCGCAGCCATTTCGTGCTTCAGACAGAGTTTTTGAAAGATCGGTTTTTATTATGCGAATGTGCTACCTGTTTTAACTTATTTTATATCGAACGACGCAAGAAAGCCGTTCGAAATTTCGCTAGTCGTTTGTGGGTTCTTTTGCTGTTTTTGTCAGTAGAACAACGTCCATGGCTTAATTACCCTGAATATCGGATAATTCACCATCAAAAGAAAAAAGGGATTAACCGATTTTTGTAAAGAACTCTGGTCGGTAAATGCCACTCAAGTCAAAATCTTTGACGGATTGGTCGTATTCTCATATAAGTACCACTTTCATATTCATATATTGTAGCGTATGAGTCCCGCATAGCTTCCATGTCTATTCAGTGAAAGTGTCTTGGAAACTGCATCACCATCAGAGAATTCACCACGTTAACGATGCATTTGTGGTTGGATCGAAACCTGCTGTGGACCACAACTGACCAACGTAACAAATAAAGAAGTTGTGAGGGGGGGGGGGTTCGTAGATGATCATCAGCACGGTGCAGGTTACGGACGGCCAGTTACCAAAACCAAAACGTCCAAAGTACATTTTCTTGAATTTCAAAGCTCGTGATTTCGACACACACTTCGTTCCGTTATGACATTGCTCCATATTCAGACCAAGTTGTCTTCATTTCTTCCGCTGTATGCTGTCACCGTTAACCTGCTGGATTTGGAATGGCCGCGGCGCAAGTAATACCTGAACTGCTGTACACCATAATCTCGGTTTTTTATTATATTTTGGAAGCCTTTGTTTTATTATTCGTTCCCAATCAGTTCCGGACTAAGAAATCCATCGATGGCGAGATTGCTCTCATAACTGGAGCCGGACATGGAGTTGGTCGGGCTTTGGCTGCCAGGTGAGAAATATTCATGTTTTCCGTCGGAAATTCCCCGAGTATTTGTTCATTCTTACTGATTTCTTCGAAGATCGCGAAGAGCAGTAAGGACTAACCTTCATAAATAGTTCATTCCAGATCAAATAAATTATTGAGTTTCTTTTCGTATTCTCGAAGCAAGTCCATAGGGTGAAGGTGGGGTCCGACATGCAGACTTTGAAGCGATCACCATATTTGGTTTTGTTTCTGTTTCACTGGCTTGATTGTTTGTATTTCAAGGTTTTCAAAGTTGGGATGTACATTAGTTTTATGGGACGTCAACGAAATTTGGCTGGAAGAAACTCGGAGAGCCATTGCCGAGGATGGCGGAACTGCCTTTGCTTATATCTGTGATGTTTCTGAACGGAAGCAAGTTTATGAGTGTGCAGAAAGAGTTCAGCGGGAAGTCGGAGATGTGACTATTCTGGTTAATAATGCCGGAATCGTCGATTGTAAATATTTATTGGATTTGCCAGATGAAACTATTTTGAGGGTGTTTCACACAAACACTTTCGCACATTTCTGGGTTAGTATTATCCGTCCATTGTCTGCAGGGTTAAAAGTCGGATGGAAAATATTGCTTTTTTCACGTTCTTGTAGCAGGAACTAAACAATTGTAAAAGATTCAGTTATGTATTTAACCGAATGAAACGGCTGGTTTTTTTGGGAATACTGTAGCTGTAAATTGTTGGTGTGTTTTATCGGAGGATGTTACTTTGCATTAAATAAGATTTCGATTCTGATGATCTGCGGTTTAACAGCTTTGTTCTCATTTCAGACTTTGAAAGCCTTTCTTCCATTTATGATGGAGCAGAATCATGGTCACATAGTGACGGTAGCCAGTATAGTTGGAAAAGGAGCTGGCACTCAAGCATCCGAATATATATCCAGCAAATTTGCTGCAGTTGGTCTCCATGAAGCGATGGAGACTGAGCTGAGGGTTTTGAGGAGGCCGGGAATCAACATGACTCTCATTTGTCCCGGACTAGTAAACACCGGGCTTTTTGATGGTGCGGAATACAAGTACGTAAGAAGTTTATATGCTTCGTGAACACAAGGCCAACAAGCATGTGTTGAACTCTGAGGGTTCTCCTGCGAAAATTTACTTGAACCATTTTCTTCTCCATCACACTTGTGTCTAATTTCTTTGGATTTGTTGCAGATTTCCCCGTCTGCTTCCGGTTTTAGACGCTGAGCATCTTGCTGACAGAATCGTGGAAGCAGTTTTATTAAACGAACACCTTGTGATGGAGCCTGCTCTGGCCAACCTCGCTATTCGGATTAAAAGGTGAGCAATGTTGTAGACCGTAGAAGATAGATATAGTTCTGATCGTGGCTGACATGCACTTGGAGCAGTTCAGGTACATTGACAAGAACCAGGCGAGCGAACTTGGCATCACAGAGGTCAGATACTCTAGCGTTGAAAGTCCACACATGTTCCGAAAGGGCAGACAGCGAAATGCAGCAAATTGTATGAAGGCTTGTCGTTGTTCTTGCGGTTATTTTTGCTTGTCTGATTGCTTCTCCAGCTTCTGAAAAGTTTGTGAAAAGTTTGTGTTTTACAGTTTGCTTCCGCATAAGGCGTATGATACGCTCTTGGATTACTCCGGTGCTACACACATGTTGGACAAATTCCGCGGACATGCACCTGTTGCTTCTAAACTTTTTCAGAGTGATTACTACTAAATTCCCGAATACTTCTTTTTTTGTCGTTATTTAACCGCGATTCGCCTTTATGACATTTGATGCTCAGTGTATATCAACATGTGTTTTATTTCGTTTCTTTGGGTTTTTTGAGAAGCCGATAGGGGGTTTAAAAATTAAATTCCGTTTCGCTAGGAAGCATCTTTTGTTTTTCGTTAGTAAAGCTGAAACACTGCCAGGGGAAGATCATTCAGTGCGGAGGTATGATGCTTTTAACGATGGATATCGTTCAAACGGACGAGAATGTAAGAATACGACATGTTTCGTGGAATGGTTCGAGCTTCCTGTAATCTCTCCAAGTGGGCGGCATGAAGTTGTCGAGGAATTTGCCACAGCGTTTGCATGGAAGACTAAACACGGATGACAACGAGTTGATCCATTGCTGCAGACAAACCCGATTACCAAGCTGGTCCCGAAAACAGACTTCACTTTTCTTTTACAAAGCAAAAATTTATCACGGTAAATTTCATATGATTTGGAAAATCTAGAATCAATCAAT
Organism: Isohypsibius dastychi; assembly: GCA_034696485.1. Lineage (NCBI taxonomy): Eukaryota > Metazoa > Tardigrada > Eutardigrada > Parachela > Isohypsibiidae > Isohypsibius > Isohypsibius dastychi. Next base: position 22,100 of record JAQIWT010000308.1, read on the forward strand.
TCGAAAATCAATTCCTTATTCAGTACCGTACAGCACAGCTCGATACCCACCAAATATGAACGTAGACTGTTGTCCAAGATCCAAGGTGTATAAAAGTGAAGAATGGCAGATCGTGCGTTATCGGTAAGAATCCGAAACGTTTCATATACGGAAGGAGTCCAGAGGTCAACGGGTCGGAGAGACTTTGGTTCCAAGTTGAAATGCTCTTCGCTTCCACGAACGTTGACATTCTCGATAACTTTCCCACGAAGCACCATCACCATGCGAAAAGTCCGATCCACGGTGAACTAACAGAAAAAAAAGAACCGATCAAAGAGATTCGAACCACAATTAACACACGAAAACAACAAGGGGACGTCACTAAATTACAAGCCGTCGAACGCTCATACAAGTGAGCTTGCTGGAACTTTAATATTTACCTCAACAACTACTCCCGTCCCAGGAAGGTAGAACACCTGGGTGGTGAGAGCTGGGAAAACATTAGCCACATTCATCTGTTTGAACCACATTCGCGTCGTTTCCGCTGGACTATAATAAAACTAAGGTCAATAACAAATATTTCAGGCTGAAATTATACATATCGAAATGTTGCTCAAGTCACAGGCTGAAATTATACATATCGAAATGTTGCTCAAGTCAAAACTACTGTAAACAAATTATGGTAAGCCTTCCACAGAATATTTACGTATACGGTTTGAGCTACATCATACAGGTCAAAATACTTAGTATCCGACAAACATAGTCTGGATGGACCAAGTAATTTTCGGCACACGTAGTATTCCCGCAGTCACACCACAAAAAAATTAAGATTATTTATCGACCCGAGGTTGCGTCCCCATCTACGGAACACACTCACCTTTCAGACATGTTAAGCCCTTTCTGCTCGGTTTTGAAGCCTGGCTTCGTGAATGGTTTTCGGATGACATACGGAGCCAGCGCCATATATGCCGAACCACAGTATTCTCGACTCTGTAATCAAGGAGAAGAAACCTCAGTTCATACAACAAGAGAAACGACACTTTGAAAATAAGACGTTTCGAAAAACAATTTGTTGGCTCTGGTTTGGTGACCAAAAATCGAAAATCAATTCAATATCTTGAGTAACGTAATTACTTACTCTATCATGAAGATAATAAATGGAAACAAGCTCCTCATACAACGAAGAATATTCTTTGGTAGAACTCTGTCCATCGAGAGCCATAACGAACTGCGTATTCGCGATGGCCGGAAGTGATGCCAGGTATGCAACCAACCCCAAACTGGAAACTGCGGCGGGAACTTCATTTTCTTTTTTCTCCACAAAACTGCAAAAACAAAACCCAGTTATAAAAAATACAATTCAAAATCAGAAAAATCCCAGGAAATATGCCACACATAGAAGAGAACTAGTATGTGTTTTTCGCCTTCTACGCAAAACTTATTTTCAAATTGTTGACGACTGAAAGTCTTCAGACACGCTACTTTATTCCACATAGCAAAGCTAAGCACAACCTACTTCATCTCCGCTTCCAGAGTTCCAAGACTTTTGCGAATTTCTTCTTTGAGATCATCGTAATCCACAACCTGATGACGAGCATGAGCTATTAGCTGTCGCAATCTATCCAAAGCAGCATTTCTTCTTGAGATCGTGGGCTCCAGCTGATGTAGAGCATCGTTAACGGCAGTCAACTGACGCTTGGCTTCTTCAGCCATTTTTAATCAGCGGGTTTGCTGCGTTCCCGAACAAAAATTTTCTTCAACGGTTAGTCTTAGATGAGTCTTAAGATGTTGATTTTCCAGCGGAATGCGCGTTCC
>JAQIWT010000309.1:0-23861 GCA_034696485.1 Isohypsibius dastychi
GTTCCCGGCTGAGAACTGAGCGGACCACTTTATGAAGCTCTAAACAGGGTGGTCCAATATATGAGTTTTCCTGGTAGGCAATTTGGTAACACCGCATTGTCGAGTGAAGCCTGTTTTCTCGAAGATGAGAACATGAAATGTAAACCGACTTTCTGGTCACAAAAATCACAGAACTTTTCTAAACGGAAGGAAACACAAAGCTTTATTGCAAAAGTTGATGCTTCAGTTCCAAACCTTAGAGCAGGAATAGTAACACCTTTCCAGCCAAACCAGTAATCAGTGATTCAACTCAGAACTTTTGTCTTCGGCTTAAACTCAATCCATGCGCAAGTGAAATTTTCGTACAGTTTTGCGCCAAGTGACTCCACCGCTCTTCGCGAATACGAATTCTCCGCCATGATATCCACATAAGTAAAAGACTGACCATCATCCTTCATCTTTTTCATAAGTTCGTAACACACAATTTTGAAAAGGCCCCGTGAGCGATAATTCGGATGAGTATATCCAGTTCCTAAAAGTGAAAGACCGTGATCAGTCAGGGACTTCTTCAGGAACAACAGACCATTTACCGACACATCCTTGAGGAGACTGAATAGCATATGTAACTGGCTCATCTTCTTTATTGTAAACGCAGACGTTCAGAAAGTTGTGGTCCAGCATGTATTGCAAATATTCCTCATTGTTCTTTAAATCCCCATATTTCTTATCTCGAGCTATTTTTGGCGCGTGTTTCGGAAGAAGTGTTCCGAGGCGAAGTCCTTCAGGTAGATTGTATCTAAATAGCAAACCATCATGGATCTGACTAATTGTTGCCAAAAAACAATGACTCGTACTCATGATGGATCTGAGAAAGGTCAAAGTGGTAAAATACGGCGTAGGGTGCTACGATGTCCGCCGCCGGGTCCGGCTTCAGACCCAGAAAAACATTGAACCAGGCTGCTTCTCCTAAATCATTTTCCTTGCAGTGGGTAATGAGGATATGCTCTTCTGCGCTTGTTATGGCTAGAAGAGATTATATCCATCTTAGAATAATAAACCCAGCGAAAATTGCATGTAATATGTGGATACTGACAACCGAGTGTTACCTGGAAAAAGAGCATTCTGGGACCAGTCGATTGTTTCTTTCTCCTTCAGACACTTCGCGAATATTTCTGGATCGTTCGAGGTTGTAAAGATTGTTGATTTCCTGAGTGTGGGAACAGAGCTCTGGGATTCGAAGAGATTATTTCTTGTAACAAGAATATGAGGGGAGTGAACAAGCTTGCCTCAGCCGATGTTGGTCGACAAATGCAAACAGATACCTCAGGAAAGTCATCAACCAGGAACGTTATTCCTGGCCAGCTATATTTTCCGTCAATGACGTTTTTCGCCATAAAATAAACCTGAAAGAGCAAATCGGATAACGCGATGCACTGATAGATTTCATCGGCCTCACCATCAACGACTTTGGAAAGTCCTTCTCCAGTATCCCAAGCAGCTCCGGCAGCTGTCCTTTTGCAAGTCGAATCATTCTCTTAGTTTTGACCAGACCCGTTTCGATCAAGCCCTTGTGCAAGGAATAATTAACTCTAGCTTTCCTTCCTGAGCTGCAACACGTGAACACCGAACTGCTTACACCCGGTATCCATCCATTGAAGACGGATTATGACCTAGATAAAATACGAAACTTGGTCCCGCGATACAAAGGTCACCGTACAAAGTTGAGATAGTGCGGAGCTCGGAAGTTCAACTATCAGACAACGAGAAATCGCGGAAGCATGTGCGACTATACTTCTGCCACAAAAATGTATGGAACTTGGTGAGTAATTTGGGTTTCAATAATAAATTTCCATTTGCATGTAATTTCTCATTAGAACATACACAGTGGATTTTTTATTCTGTATTCAGCATTTCGCAATAGGTATGATCGCAGAAGGAATAGTTTTTTAGTCGACAAAACAAAATTTATGCCGGATATATGAGGCCTCATGAAAACCCCAAACTACGGCAGGAAGACCAGTGTCACGAATGAAGTGAGAACTAACCAATCAAGAGATTACCATATTTTTTTATGTATTCTAGCTACGGTATGTAACTGATTTTGCTACTGTGGCAGTCTTGGTCTTGCCCAGACTAATTATGTTCCATAATAATCGGCGATCCATTAGCAAATTATTATGTGATTTGATTAAATCACAAACAGAATAAAAAAATCTGTAGGCAATATACATGGAACGAGACAATGTTGGTCAGCCAAAAATTGGGCTAACCGTTAGTTAATTGACAATTCTTGGCAAAAACTCATTTCTAGCTATCGATTATGTCTTTCTGATTGTCTTTGTATAAAAACGTCAGAAAATGATCTTAACACACATTCACTCATCGTTTGTCTGTTCACATTACTGCTTCTTGGTCTACTTTCTTTTCCGCAGACGTAATTGTTCGTTCTAGCTGCGTGCCTCAGTATTTTTGCCGACATGCATCGCTCGTCAACCTTGACTATTGTTTTGATCGGGGTGCTATTCGCCGGGGTCTTCGGTAAGATTTCGCGTAACACCACCCGAAAATTCACGTCGTTAATAACTTTATTTTCAGGGCGAAATGAGAAGTGCGATAGAAACAATGACTGCCCTGATGCGGGAACAATGTGTAACAACAGAAGATGCGTCTGCTGGACCGAAATCAGTCCCGGTGCTGCTGATGCCTGGGTAAAAAACACTGAGACAAATTACAGTGAAATAAAATAATTTTATATTTAATTTAAATTATACGGAAGGCTAATCGCTCGTTATTTTTTCAACCTTTGATGGAAATGATATGGTTTTTTTATTTGCAGTCATGTGATGACGACCAAAAATGTGAGAAGAACTTTCCCGGACATGCTTGCCGGCCATCGGCTGACTGCTCTGCAACGATGAACCGTATGGGATATTGCCAACCTCGCAACTTTTAAAACTGTGGTCAACCCTTTTTTGTTTTTCTATCATCCATTTTTTTTGTTTTTCCATACAATTGTTCAATCATGATTTTTGGTCCAAGCTGGGTTCTGTGGTACTTCAGTCCAGAACTAAACATTGTCAATTTTTCCTCTGCCGATTTCAGTGTTATTGTTGCTGGATTCAGAAATCAAAAACTCACTCTCAATTCAGTGCACCTTCGGCGACATAGTTTAAGTAAACGAGAGATCATTGCCGCAATCTGACCTTAATCAGCACAATTTAAGAAACGACCGCGAACTGGCTTTAGGTGAAATGAAATCTCCGAGGAATCATCGAACTACACGAATTCTGTAAAATTCTCTAAAACTCGAAGCATTTACATCACAGAAAGCACAGTTTCTGTTTTCACCGTTTCTTCGCATGAAAGAAAATGGCAAGCAAACTTCTGACATTCTTTTGTCTTGCCGGAATAGCCACGGTCAGCTGGTCATATGGTAAGATCCACCACAGTTGAAAACCTATTTTATGAATATTAAATACTGCATTTCTGATTTTCCGTAAATTAACCTCCGGTTCAAAAAATCGGATGAATATTTTGGTTTATTTTCAGAACACAGCGAAGATGCATTTCGTGCTGCTTTTAAGCTGCGACTTTTGGGGGAGACACCTTTTGGCGCCGAGGGACGGCAAGTAATTCACCAACATCCAGTTTCCAACAGCAAAGGCCACGTTCAGCTGAGTGCATCTCGAGCGAGGCCAGGAACGACCAGAGTTGCTGACGTTGCAATTAATCGCTACCTGATTGAGATGCTTCTTTCCAATCCCGACTCGATCAATAATTACCTGCTCATCGGATCCGACCCGAGAACATTTGGTGTTCACGGGGGTAATAATTTGTATGAATATCCCCATCCGGATCCCGTCAATGCATACATCAACTTGAGTGTCGACGCTTAAACTCATTTCATCGGAGATTACGACACGGCTCTACTTTTTAGTCCATTTTTCAGTCAAGCAGTAAATTATGGACGCGCTCTGATTTTCATAATCGTTAAACAGTGTTGTATGTCGCAAAGAAAATATTTTCGTGAACATTTAACGTGCGTTTTTTGCTGGCGTAGAAAACAGCGTCTAGTGCGATGAGCATGAGTTCGCGGTAAATTCAGCTTCGACCTATATCGTTGCGGATGATTGCTAGTCTGAAAAACATCTCTATTTTGCCTAATTACAGGCCAGCATCTTCCCAAATAATGAATTATATAAAGCGAAAGTGACCGCATTCTAGTTACAAAATCTCTTCATTGTTCTATTCAATAGTTTTTCGGGCATCACTAACTGTACCATGTCGAAACACACAGGAATAATTCTACTTTCCATTTTCGTCGCTGTGGTTTCAGGTATGCAATATTTTGCGTAATAATATTAGTTTTAAGATAAGCACGAAAAACAAACGTTTCGTATTAGGAATGAGCAACAACTGCAAACGCCATGAAGATTGCGCGGATTCGGGAACCCGCTGTCAATTGGGAGTTTGTCAATGCTGGATTGACTCCGGCGCAGCACAAGCCAGTGTCTGGGTGAGTCGAAAATATCCAATTTTTTTGTTGTTTTATGTTAAGATTTGATTTATTTTGTTGCAGTCTTGTAATTCGGATAAAGAATGCGCTCGTACTTTTCCTGGACATGTCTGCCGAATTAGTAAAGGCTGTGCTCGCTTCAAGCGGCAACTAGGCTATTGCCAACCACTTGGTGCTGTGAAACCATTGTTTCCGGTACCGTCACTATCCCGCTGACGCCATAAGTCAAAACACCACGAAAAACAACGTGAAATGCCCAAAGTGGTGATAGGATGACCTTTCTGTCTTATCGAACGATAATTCACGGTGTGATATATTTTCGTTTTGGAAGTTCATAGAAAACTTGATGTTAAGTTAAATCGCTGGCCCTTTCAGTCTTCATTAATTTTTACATATTCGTCATTTTCATCTGTGATGTACCAAACAAATTATATGCAAACTAATTCACTTCAAACGTCATCCTTGTTCGATGTAGTCCACAATATTCCAGAATCAGCAAGTCCAGTTGTTGACACAGTGAGCGATTTGATTGGAAAATGGGTTGGGGCAGTTACGGTTGTCAGCGCACGCATAAAATGGATGATAAAAACAGGAAGTGCTGCTTGATTTTTTAAGTCATCCCAATCAGCACGGCAAACCCAATAAATCGGCTAAGGTGCGGCAAATAATCACCCGAAACTCGTGCTGGCTGGCTAACTTCCTACAATTTCACAGTTGAGTTTTTGTGTCGAACGGCTGTTTTTCGACAAAATTTTACTGGGCATCATGGAGAGCATGGATGATAAACTTATTCGACGACGGCAGAACATGAGGAAACGAGCGGTCAGCACGCCGGACAGCGGGATATTCAAGGAGCTTCTTATCAGGGTTCGTATTATATCAGGCGAAAACTTAACAATTGTCATTTTTCATCTATTCAGGTTAATAGTTTTTCTATAACAAACAACGGTTCGGGAACTCCAGCAATTCGGTTTGATAAATTTTGGATTAGGCTGATTTAATCGCGTTCAAACTTTACAACGTTTGTCAGAATTTTCCTTAAATTTGTATCCCGAAACAAAAGCAAAAACCTTATTTTAATTTTGCGCGTATTATATTTGAAACGTGAGCATGTGTTATTTGATGGAGAAAGCTAGACGTGCTGCAGAAGCCCACTCCGTTTCCGGGGTCATGAACAGAACCAGTCGTGAATTCCGATGTTTTTGATATTTTGAGATTTTGTGAGGTATATGCAGCTGTCAGGACGCTCTTGAATATTTGGTTCGGAAAATTTGGTAACAATGTAAAAAATTCGGTCTGGTTCGAGATTTGTAGTTTTGCGATTCGGGACAAGTCTGGTTTCCAGCCAAGTATATGGCCGAAATAAGACCAGACATTATCAAGACATTATCGTTCTTTTTGGTCTGGATGTATCTTCTACTAGCAAATTTACTCCGCAGCAAAGGGTAAGCAAATTGATTCCATGAACATTTAATCAAGCATTCAACGCAAGTCTCGCTTTGCCAATTAGGCTAGCTGGAGCTGTATATGAAACCTCATAGTTATTTGACCGATTGACTGAGAATATCAGAATATTTCTACGAAAATGAACCAGTGAAAGGTCAATATAATGTTTTCAATCCGATTCTTGTCCATTCAAAAATATTCGCTGTCGCAATCCATCATTCTATGCGTGGTTACCAGAGCAATCAGGGATTAAGCATAGTATTACAAAATAACTGTTCAAGGGAACTGACCCTGTCAATCAAAATGCAGAGTTTCTAAAATAAACATCACAGAGCAACATCACAGTAAGTTCTCATTCATGTTTAAAATGGTAAGATTAACGTAATAACATGAAAAACGATTGTTATAGGACCAGCTTTTCAACTTCCAAGAAGAAGCGGAAATCTTCAAAAAGGGCAAGACTAAAAACACGAAATCTGTCGTCTTTTCGGTCAGCAAAAATCCGGACAATCTTTCCGACGCACTGACCGTATTCAAGGTATAATACCATGAATCACTCTTTCTCCCAAATCAAATTTGCACAACTCTTATTAGGAAAACGACGTGAACGTCTGCCGCATTGAATCGCGTCAGTCCAAAAGTGGAGGGGAAGATGACTGCGAAGTCTTTGTAGACATCGAATGTGAGGATGAAAAGATGGACCAGTTATGCCAGGGACTCAAGAAGCGGCTAGTTTACCAACAAACACTCCAAGAATCAACGGACTCGGCTGATGCCATCTGCAGTCTGGAAACACCGGGTAAACGATGATATGCACCAGAGGCGTTTGTCATGCTATTAATTGTTGACACAAATATTGAATTTGGAAATTAATCATAACGAATCTATTTTCTAAATTACTTATTAAAATTTGGAAATTATGTATGTATTTTGAGTACAAAAAGGCAAGTATAGCTACAACTTTCATTGTTGTTCGAACAGAGGTGTTCGGAATGCCGTGGTTTCCACGTCGTGTTGCTGACCTGGACAAAAGCGCTCACCGAGTACTCATGTATGGAGTCGAACTGGATGCTGATCATCCGGTAACATGCCTCCAGAATACCTCCGAAACTTATATGGGTGTCATTCTTTATCAAACCTGTAGGGCTTCAAGGACCCAGTTTACCGAAAACGCCGAGAATACTTCACTGAGCTTGCTTATAACTATAAACAGTAAGCATTCCCACGAAAGCCTAAATATTTTCTGATAAACATCGTGTATTAATTCTCAGAGGTCACCCAATCCCACGAGTCAACTACACAGAAGAAGAAACTCGAACCTGGTAAGTGCCCCAACAGCAGACGCCAAAACCACGAGCTCGTGACCATCAGCTTATTATTTACTCAATGTCATTAGAATTTATTCTCAGGGGGGTTGTTTTCACGGAGTTGACGAAACTTTACCCAACACATGCTTGTCGTGAGGTCATCGAAAATATTCCCTTGTTGGTTCGACATTGCGGTTACCGGTAACACACTGCGTTACATCTGCACGTTCAGCAAATTTAATCAAATAAATATTGTCTGACTTCTCTGTTTTAGAAAGGACAACATTCCACAGCTGCAAGATATCAACCGTTTCTTAAAAGAGCGCTCGGGTTTCACAGTTCGTCCGGTGGCCGGATACTTGAGCTCCCGAGATTTCTTGGCAGGACTGGCATTTCGAGTCTTCAACTGTACCCAATATATTCGACACAGCTCGTGTCCACTTTATACTCCAGAACCGTAAACAATGCAGCATTTATCACTTAAACTGTGAGAATCGTTTGAAACCATGTCTTTCCACAGAGACTGCTGCCATGAACTAATGGGACACATCCCGTTGCTGGTAATAATCAACCAAAGATCTTAACTGTTAGATTTGACTAATCTGTGTTTCTAAATATAAATGTAATGATAAATCGGGAGTTTCTGGTTAATAAACGTAATCTTCAAAACGGATTTAACCGCGAATTTGTGTCTGAAAATATAAATAATTGTAATTGTTAGCTCTCACTCAGGCCGATCCAGGATTCGCCCATTTTTCGCAAGAGCTGGGTTTAGCGTCTTTGGGGGCAAGCGAAGACGAGATCGCAAAACTTTCGACGGTGAATATACCCCAATCAAATAAAACATTGGTCATTCTTCAGACTTGATATAATTCCAGTGCTACTTCTTTACGGTTGAATTTGGACTTTGCCGTCAAGAGGGAGAACTTCGGGCTTACGGCGCCGGATTGCTGTCCTCGTTTGGAGAGCTCCAGGTTGGTTTTCAACAACAAACATCATGATTTAAAAGTTTGATTCTGTTTTTAGCACGTTCTGTCACCTGCTGCCAAAAAGCTTCCCTTTAACCCGGAAACCACTTGCAAGGAGGAATGCATTATCACCACATATCAGAACGTCTACTTTTACAACGATAGTTTCGATGAAGCAAAAGAACAAATGCGGTATAGTTGGCTGGCTAAATTCAACTATCGACATTTTTTCTTCGGAATTTATGATCGTATCTTGAAAATTTAGATATTCTGACAATTAAAATATTTAGATATTTAATATATTTTAGATATTTTGCGCGGAGTATCAAGCGACCTTTTGGCGTACGATATAATCCCTACACTCAAACCGTGGATATTCTTCACACCCAACAGCAAATTGCGCATGTCGTCAGCGAACTAAAAGGAGATCTGGGCATCGTTACTGAAGCGTTGAAGAAAATTCGACAGGACGAAGAAAGTCAAGCTTCTGTCACGGCGCTGAATGATGGTTACTGGTGAACCGTGTTATCCTGGAATAAGTTTCGTGGATTTGTCAGCATAATATTTTATCAAGTTGATCGCTGTATTATTGAGTTAGCGTTACAATACCAACAATGGTAGCCTATAATCTTGTAGTTATTAAGACGTCATTATTTTATGAAGAACAAAAACGAAACTGCATTTATTGAAACCGGAAACTCGAACCGACAGAGATCAAAAACCAAAGATTCACCCAACCAAGTCATCCCGCGTCATTCTTCCTGACTGAGTGAGTGATGGTACGGTTAGCGAATTAGTCAGAACTAAGTGGCGACATTAAATATATACAAGTGACCTTTTCTTGCAACACGGAGCATCGAACAAAGTAGCCAGTTCGCATTTCCCAGCTGTCAGTCCTCTAATTATTTTTCTTGTCTGGAATCAAGTTTCAACAAAATCTGGCTACAACCCGGTTCCAGAATTAAATAAAAGGCAACGCTATGTCCAAATTACGAGCAAGACGGCAAATTTTCTGCTAATAATTTCGCAGTCATAATTTCAAGAAGTTTAACAGTAAAAGAACACCCAACAAAATGCCGATTGATTATGGTTTGACAGATGACTGCAATAAGAAGGTGAGTCGACATAATGTTTTTCTGATGTAGCATGTCTCTAAATTCGCGTGATGCGTGGTATTGTCGGAAGATTAGACATCTGAGTGGGATGTATTTTAGTAAGGGGAAGACCCGCTCACTTACTGATGCTGTTTTTCCCTAAATATCCGCAGTCTTCATTATTTGTGATCGTTCTTATGATAAATTTATATGCAAATGTTAGCAAAACTCAGAATCTGGGAGTAATCTGCTTTAAAATCGGTTTCTGAAAACCAGCTTCTCCTTATGTGGGCAAGTCGAAAACTGAAACTTCTGTATACTATCGTCACTACTCGTGTCTTGCCTGCGGTTTGTAGTGTAGTTTGTCTAAAATATCCCAATATCTGACAGGAGCTGGCAGAAGCACGGACGGCGTTCTGCTTTCTGTTTGTTCTACATAAGCAAAATACTAATAACTGCGGGTCGAATCGTTTCTGGTAAACACATCGCTTAGGTCAGAGCCTAATTTTCTCTAATTTCTCAACCGGAATTCCAGTTTTATCAAGGTTATTCCCAGAGATCTGCTCTGAAGACCCAATTAATTCTATATCGAAAATGCCTTTTGTTGAGTACGGATTACACGACGACGTCAGCAAAAAGGTAATCCCATTATCAACTGATTAGCTTTATAAAAATAAAATAAGCCAGTGACAAATAATGCAATTAAAATTCTAATCGCCGATCCCATGAAAATTTCCTGAACCAGAAAACTGATCCTTTCGTGATGGAATTGTTCAGCGAATTGTTTCAGTTTAGTGGAACAACCGTCATGATTAGTGAATGTTCCTCAATTAGCATCTGACAGCTGGCTCTGGAGTTCGTTTCCCTCTGAGTAAAATTCTCTTCAAATTTTCGACTCCACAAAAATATGTGACATCGACTTCTTGGTGACCGTATTTGGGCAGCAGAAATGCGATCTTTCAGCAAGTGTTTTTTGCCACTCAGTCTCATCCGCCTTGTCATCCAGGCTCATGTTTATTTTCCCACTGGGAAGTCTCGGCAGCTGAGTCAGAGGAACACAAATATATAAATATACACTGAAGCGAAACAGTATATATGTTACAGCTGGGTGTCAGTTGAGGTCAACCGTGGATTGCTTTCTTTTTGTCAACTAGTTAATATTTATCGAATATTTTCGAAATGCCGGTCGAATACGGGTTAAGTGGTCAGATCCAGAACAGGGTAAGATGTTGTCGGAATTTAAAATGTTTCACTTACCGGTATATAATAATTTATATGATTATTTTTGCTGTTTAATGTTCGGAGGTTCAATCAATATTTTTGAATACTTTTGAATATTTTGAATATTTTTGAATACAATATTTTTGGGTACAAAAATAACTGTCACCCTTTATTGATTCGCTGCGCATGGTTAATCTTTCCTTTCATTATTAAATCTGCAGCAGAATTATATGCATCTAATCTTTCCTCATCCCACAGATTGCTGCCAAACGTGATGCTGACTCAGAACGCGCAGCTCTGACATGGATTTTCGGCTACCTGGGTGAGCCGGTTCCCCAAGGATCTTTCGAAAGTGTGCTGAAAGACGGACAAGCACTCTGCCGATTCCTTAAAAAGGTGCAGCCTGACTTAATCCACCATATTAGTGATGGGCATATTGATGCCAAGCTCCGCGAAAACGTCGGCAATTTCGTCCAAGCTTGTCTGAAATTGGGCCTTCGCCAGACAGACATTTTCCAAACCAACGACCTTTATGATCATAAAGATATCCCACAAGTCTTGGTGACCCTGGGAGCACTTGGAACCATCTTGCAATCTTCTCACCCAGAAGTCCCAGCCTATGGACCTCCTCCCAAACATTAAAAATAAAAATCGGTTTAGCATTACACAGTTAAATTCTGTGAATTAATTTTATACTGCTTTTGTGCCTTTTTTGGTAGCCGCAGTGTTCTCGCCTCGGATGATATAATGAAACTCTGACAAGATCAAATAAATTATGTAATTCTGTTCCGGAGATTGAGGTTTGCAGCTGGTTTTTCAAGAAAGAAAACACAAGTTTGCATTTCTGTAACATTCCAGGAAATTCTCTTTTAGGCCAAAACAAGCAAGTTTGCTGTAAATTTCAGGTTTGAAGTGAATAATGTTGAAGCTTCATCCGATTATTCCTTTTTAAAATCTCCAATGCATTGCACCCTCTTTCATCGAGCATTTTAAATTTCATCCGGACATGCGCCGTCGTTCCCAAAATTTAGCCGTCAATTTTCAAATAAGCAAAACATTTCCAAGGATTGCAGCGGTAACATCGCATTTGAAATCCTAGTATTCTATATCAACAAAACAACAGATCTAACTGGATGCGGAGATGCGGACGTTGTCCCATACACAGACCATTTTGAAAACTTGCCCCATTGCCAATACATATAGTTAATAATATACCAAATTCAGAACTACAAATTCTGAAGCGAAATGAACACAAACCTTTAAAATCTGCGGAAATTTTTAAAAACCTCAGTTTAACATTAACATTCGATTGGAAACCCTAAACGCTCTGTCTTGAGATTTTAGGAAATTTAGTCACATTGTCGGTATGCATCTGCAATAAACATAACCAACGATAACACACTGTAAGGTGAAATGAGCTGGTTTCCCAAAATGAATTGCATTTTCCCTTGCCAATGTCGCTCAATCGAAGAACAACAAAATCTGATTGTTTGATTGTTTGGATGTACAGCTATTCGTAGCCAACCCCTTTCCTCCAAATCAATCGATGAGTGAGCACGATGTGCGATGTGAGTTATACTGCATGCATTTTCCCATAGGTACTGTTATGGGTCGAAACACGTTCTTCCTTCTCTTACCTTCAGCTGGTTATCCTGCTATATAAGGCATCTTTTTCCATCGGTTTCTGGAAACAACTGGATCGCTGTAGGATTTTCTGGAAAGCTCTGAAGAGACGGGCGGAGCAATGGCGACATCTTCTGTTCAGAAAAATGATATTCCCATGTTCCTCGCAAAGTTGTGGAATCTTGTTGATGATCCACTAACCAACTCTCTCATCCACTGGGATTCCGTAAGTGGATTTAAAATAAATAAAAATAAAGAAAACATAATCATAACCGTGGTTTGATTCCAATGACAGACTGGCCATTCATTCATCGTACACGATCCAGGAACATTTTCCAAGGTTCTTCTACCCCAATATTTCAAACATCGTAATATGGCCTCTTTCATCAGAGTTCTCAACATGTGTAAGTCAAGAACGAGAGTGAATGCTCTGAGAATTAAGCTTCTTTGAAAATGATTCTTATCTGCGATTCTTATGCCTCTCTGCCGATTGCATCATTTCGCGGAAGTGTCTATTGTTTTGTTGACCGTTTTCTGGTGATTTGCAGATGGATTCCGTAAAGTGGTCAAGCTTGACTCCGGTAGTCTTCAGAGCGTGAAGGACGAAATGGAATTCCAGCATCCGTGCTTTGTCCGCGGCAACGAGCAGCTTCTCATTCACATCAAACGGAAGCTATCAGCAGCTCCCACTCAGGTTCAAAAGAGCCTCGCGACAATCAATTCCATTCCGACGGAAAATCAGAATCCGGACCCCGAAGCTAGTAAAATCTTGGAGGAAATCCAGACCATGCGTGCCAAACAAGAGGCTATGCAAACGCAATTCGACGAGCTGAAACGGGAGAATGAGACTGTGTGGGCTGAGCTCCAGGACGTTCGCTCTAAGCATGCGCATCAGCAAATTGTCGTTAATAAGGTATGTGACCTTTTCTTTCTTGATTGAGATAAACAACATCGCAGAAATAGAAATTTAAATATATTTTTGAATGCTCTGCTTCGCATTTCGATAATTTGTTATGTTTCAGCTAATCGAGTTCTTCATCACACTTTTACACAGCACCGGAAATGTAACCAATACCGCTCTTCGCGCAGCACCTTCTCAGCTGGCTATTCAGAATGCCGCCGGTACAAACGGACCACTTCCTGTGAAACGAGCCCGAACTGAAAAGGTATGCCCTCTTTTTCAATAAAACTGAAGATATTCCATGATGTGTCTGCAGGATGGGCCGTCTAATCCCGCTGATTACCATGGACCGATTATCCGAGACGTCACGGACGAATGGTCCAATTATGCGCAGCAGGATCCGCAGGAGGTTGATTGGGATCGCTTGCTCTCGTTAGGTATGTTTGATTAAGTCACCATGAGCTATAATTTGCGAGGAGCAGATTAGTCGACCCGTTATGAATAGCCGGAAGACGCGCAGAAGAAATGGATCAGGTGGAAATACTTATGATTGCGTGTTCCGTAATTTAGCTTCCGCTGAGCTCTTATTACCTTCGAATCAGATAGGAAAAAATGAGTAATGAAGATGGTAATCTGAAAATTTTGCATACGATCAATACATGAACATCTTCGTTCAGGTGTTCCGGTCTAGCGCTATTACGGTGACGAGCATTTGTCTAAGCTTCGAAATGACAAATCAGTTTTAATTTTGGTATAAAGTGCGTCGCTGATTTTTCTTCAAATCGTTTTATCGAAGTGCGCTTCATCCGGGTTTTTAAATACTTTTTTTAAGGCCTGCTTCCATTAGAAATGATTTTTGCTACGTTGTTACCAGATCGATTCCCGAATGCAAAAAGGAAAAGCAAAGTTGTTAAATTAACTAAGAAGATTTTGAGAGAAGGGGTGGTAGTTTTTGTTTCCGTTTTTGTTATTCTTTCACTAGCAAGACATACATTAAAGAATGTATTTTTTTAGATGATGACCTTTCGGACATGAGCGCCGCTAATGGCACAAATACGGTTGATCCAGCGAATTCTCAAGGTAGCTATCGCATACCGCTGCGAGACGCGCAAAATCCTTCGCTGACCGGATCGAATATTTGCCTACCAGCACCCAGCACTCAAGCACCTAATTCACTGCCACTTCTTGATTTGCTTCTCAGCACCCTCAGAACGCAGTTGAGCCTCCCAACTAGTCATGCGAATTTTGTAGGTCTGAATGGGATTGCACCGACGATGCAGCCACCTTATAGTCCCGCTATGGTGCCACAGTCCATGTCGCCCGTTGTCGTCACCCCTAATTCACCGGCTGGGATGCTTCCGGTTAACCAGCAAGCTGTCCAGAATGGGCGTGGGACTCCTGCTCCATATGCAAGAAACCTGGACGTGGCCAACGCACTTGCTGCTGTCTATGGAGCGCAGGCTAATAACCAGAGCGCGGAATCCCTTGATAGGTAATTTGATAAATTTGAGTTTTGTTCTGTGTAAGCGATCGCAACATGAATTCGGACGAAATTCGATTGGGGGGGGGGGGTTCGGACAGACATACGAAATTAGAACACTTTTGGAATTTTCTGTGTTTCAGTGGACATATGGAGCAGCAAGTCAATAGAATGCAGACGAGCTTGGACTCGATCAGGGGCATTCTGCAGAATCCTCAGTTCAACTTGGACTTCAGTCAGATCTTTCAGCCATATCCATCCCCTGGTAGCGACGGCGTCACGAACCACCCACAAACTACACAAGCAACTGACCAGGTTAAAATCCCATTTGAATTTGATCTCAAATTTTCCATTAGCTTGTGGTTAGTTGAATTTGACATCAGATTTTGCCTTTCAGATTATGTCCGCTAATCGTCGTCCTGTCCAACTTCCCCCTCCAAATGGTAAGTATTATCCGGGCAATAGAGGTAAATTACTGAACGGCGGATGATTTGTAGCTGTTGAAAATACCACGTCCTCCTCCTCAGTTCCCGGAAACCAACTGGTCGAATACATCCCCCATAACATGCAGAATATGGAAGATAATTACCTTTTGGGTATGGATGAAGGTGATGATTTTATGAAGGTTTTCGCCAATCTGCCGAACGATGACATGATTGAGGGAGTCACGATTCAAATACCGGAATATGTCCAGAACCCGAATGATCTCGCATCGTTGACCATCCCGCTACCGTCTTCAAATTCTACCGGCCAGATGATCCCGCAGTCGCCAAGTGGGTCAGGGGGATTTGGTGGCAAGCGGAAACGGAAGTCCACCAACCCAGTCAAAGCGTAACTGCTTATATAGAGTATTTATTTCTATATCTGCTCTCTTTTTTCAATTTTGTGCACCTCGAAATTGTATCCGGTTATTCGCGAAAGTTGTGGTGTCAGTTGTGTTAGATATGTGCGACCTCGTTTGTACCTTCGAACTCGATTTGATAGTTTCTATTCGTTTATAAATTAACTGCACTCAAACCTGACTCGATTAAGAAAAAGCGGAGATATCAAGAGGCCGCTTTGATTCACAAATACAATATAGCAATTCTACAAGCTTAGTTTTCAGGAGTTATCGATGTTGACAGGGGATTGCTCGGGGCCTGCTCAGCCAAAAGTCTTTGCCGCTGTCTTGAATATTCTCTTTTGGCTTCCGATAACAGGATATTGGCCAGAGAATTCTGCTTTTCCAGAACTTTAGGCTCCACTGGTGGATATGGATTCCCTTTGAGTTCCAACAAGATATGCTTCTTCCCGAGTGTCTTTGACGGTATATAATGAAATTTGGTGTATGGCGGTTCAAATTTCTCGTATCGTGGAACAAAGACTTTAAATATTTTGTGGATGAGATCTTTTTCCAGCATCCAAAAATCAAATAGTTCCATGGTCGGTTTGTGACGCGGTCCATATTTAAGAGCCTCCTGGAGTAATAGTTCGGCATACCCTGTAAATAAGCAAATCAAAAAAATGAATTAACCCCGACTTCCGGTACACCGCGAGCCTAAAGCCACGAAGAAATATCTCTTTCTCGTCAGATACCGCTTCTTTCCATTACCTTGCAATTCAGTTCCCATGTGGTAAGTCAGTTCCAATCTCTCGTAACGGAAAAATCCAGTTGCCAGCTCCGTAAGTCGCTGCATTCGTGCTCCAGCATTCTTGGTTTCTGGATCATAAGCTTTCTTGATGACAACCGCCGTAGGGCGAACCAGCACCCGGAGTTTATTTGGGGCTTTGATCATGATATTTTTACAACCCAATCAATTCGAGTTGGAATGAACCGGATGGACAAGTACCGACTGCGAAACTGCACCTGTGGAGAGAAATCTCGAAATCGGCTAAGTTTCATGAAAACTGCAGACTTACAACTCAAAATGTGAAGGACTTCCAAAAATTAGACAGGATGATTCCGGTGGTCTGAAGTCTGCACTGCTCTGAGATGCAAAATACGGAGATCTATCTGTTCAAAATATCTCGAGAAATCGACGAAGGTAAAACTTCGGGAGAACTTGAAAACATTCGAGGACTGATCGTAAACAGCGGACCATAAGAAATACGCTTGAGGCGGCGTAATAACGTGCGAGTGTTCAACAAAAGTAATTTGATTCATGTAATTCCCGCGTGAACGTCCTGCCCTTAGTGTGCTCGTTTCAAAACAAATACCGCGGCAGGTCCGCCTCCGCTGCTAGAAATTACCCCTCACCTGATCACGTGGTTGGATTACTTCCGAGACGGACTTTGCAATTGCAATTGCAATTTGCAATTCAACCGGGGACTTCGTAGTTTGTACAGAATGTCCTGATTTACTTTTAACTTCTTGCTTGTTGATCTGGAGCGATTTGTTTCTTCCCTTTATATCTTCAATGCTTGGGGTCTTTCTTGCTTACAGGACCTACTGGTGAGTATAGTGCTGACCGTGGTTGCGAACTGACTGCAGTGCAGTCAGTGTGTTTGTTTTTTGCTAAAAATGCAGAACCAAGTAGTTCAGGATTGTTTTCATTCATTGACTTGTGAGTGTTTCGACTTCAGTTAGAGATTCTAAATAGAATTCTGTGTTTTTCGGAAACACGACCGAGTCCTCCACAGTAGCAAGTCCAAATGCGATGTCGCAATTTCGTAATCTCGTAACAGCAGGCAGGTTTTCGTGAAATTATTAATTTACCGGCGTTGTGATTTTCGGAATGAATACCAGTGCATCTAGTCTACATACTTAAATTTTCAAATCGTATATGTAAATCCTTCTGGAATCTGGATTGAACTTCGACTGACTTATCAGAATTGAATCTCATCGGATGTATGATCAAGTGTTGTCCTTCTTGGTTTCAGATCTGATCTGCAAGTCACTAGCTGAACCTGCAGAAATTCACAGCTTGGAACCGGTATGTCTTATTCTCAAGAGGAAGTATCCTTATCATATCTACCAGGCAGGAGAGAGCTGAAACCTGGTTTCGGTATCAACACACTTCCGAGATTTATGGAATGAGAGTCTGTGGTAAACTTCGTGATTTTTACAGCCCAAATGGAGAAAGATAACTATTATCCAGATTTGAAAGATCGCACAGGTATTGCACTATGTTTCAGTTCAATCATTCCGGAATTTCGGACAGTGGCTGACTGTCTAACTGTTTTAGAAATGGCTGGAGCGCTTCCCGAAAAAGTCACGCTGCTCACTCCTCGTGAGCGCTTGGTTGTTAGCGAAGTTCGATACGTGGACGATCCGTCAGTAAACAACGGGGATACGAGCGAGACGAGTGTTCTAGCTCCGCGAGATCGGTATGCTTTTGAAATCTCGGAGGCACAGGGCCTGATTGCTTGCTTTGTTTCCCCAGTGGACATTTAGTTTATTTCATCCTGCTCATTCACGGCATTGGAGTTCTGCTCTCATGGAACGTTCTCATCAATGCTGCTGGTGTACGATGCGTTGTTTTGTTTCCTTACTCTTGTTGGCATTCTGTTGTTACAGTACTTCCTGAACTACAAATTTGCAAATCCGAACGAAATGTATGCCAATGGAACATTGCTGAACGAGAATCTGACCGATCCGAATGCAAGCTATCGCGACAACTTCTTGGGGAAGCTCTCGCTCGCCGCCCAAGTTCCGAATCTCGTGCTGAATGCACTTAATCTCTTTGTTGGTATCGGGTGAGATTTTATACGATTTTGATTGCCCCGATGCCGATGATGAACGCGAATTTTCCTCTTTACAGTGGAAGTCTGAAAACTCGGATTGTTTCCGGCATTGTCATCCTGGTGATTATCATGACTGAAACTTTGGCACTAGCTGTCATAGACACAACTTCCTGTAAGATAAAAACCGGCTCTCTATTGTTCTTTTAATCATGTTTGCTATCTGAACAGGGACTCACACGTTCTACGTTATCACCATGATATCCGTTGTCGTTATCAACTGTACATCGGTTTTTTCTCTCTTGGAATTTGGGTCGGTACATGGTTATCATCATGTGTGGTTTCAGCTGCTGGAGGAATTTATCAAAACAGTCTGTACGGTGTGGCTGCATCACTTCCGTCGAAATATACCAACGCCATCATTATCGGAAATGTAAGCGACCTTCACTTGACTTTGACTGATATAGTTGAACACCAGTATATTTTATTTAGAACATATGTGGAACTGTCATCGCAATCTTGAACATCCTTTGCCGATCTCGTACGAAACTTCACTCTTAGAATTAAGTCTTTGCCTGATGTTGTCTTTGTGTTTTCAGTGTTCCCTGGACAATCGCGTTACCAGGCTATCTGCTACTTTCTGATCGCCCTGATCATCCTGTTGGTTGCGCTGGTCACCTACTTTTTGCTCCCGCTTTCGGTATCTAATCCTCAAAACGGAACATACTTTCCAATCTGAACCGTTTTTTTGCAGAAATTCTACCGTTACTACACCGTCAAAGCTGCTACCCCGATCATAGTCAAGTCTGATGACCATCGATCGTTCGGTAACCACTTTCGCGATTTGGTCGCTGTGTTCAAGCAGGTGGGTCAGCGATTTCTGTGTGATTTTCCTTGCTCGCAACGTTGTTGTTTGAAGATTTGGCCGCAATGCTGGAACGTTTTCTTTGTCTTCTTCGTCACATTGGCGGTATTCCCGGCCATTCTATACAACGTAAAAATTGTCCAGCCAAGTGAAAATCCTTGGATTCCTGGTTTCTCGGTTCCAAACGGTGAAAAAGCTTGAAATTTCTGAAGCATAGTTATCGTCAATTTGATATTTTCAGATGACGCACAAATGTTCCCGGATATCTACTGTTTCCTGTTCTTCAACTTGTTCGCATTTGTTGGCAACTTGATTCCGTTTGTTTTCACTCGAGTAAGCTCATTTTATTTTAACATAGAATATTGTGACTAGTTAGTTTTATATTTTGTTCGTTTTATAGCCTGGTCCAAAGTGGGTGTGGATTCCCGTTCTTCTGCGAGTTTTGTTCATCCCGTTTTTCCTCCTGTGCAAATATCTGCCCGATGGACATGACCGAGCGATTCCGGTTCTGATCAACGATAACTTCATGTATATCTTCGGAGTCATTCTTTTGGGATTGACTAGTGGATATTTCAGCAGCCTCACGATGACCTATGCGCCCAAGTAAGTGTAATTGCGCTTTACATGTGTTTAATGTGGAAAATAATTTCAGTATTCCATTCGAATTTTCACATCCTTTTTACCGAGTAAACAGCCGAATTGTTTTCCAGATCCATCAAGTCAGCTCGGTTGGCGCCGCTTGCTGGGCAGATGGCAGCATTTTTCTTGGTCCTTGGAATATCTGCGGGTCTGCTGTTTGGCGCATTCTTCCCTGCAATTGTCCTGAAGAGTCATCAGGCTTCACCATAGAAAGGCAAACCGGAAATCGGTAACGAATTCTGTTGATTTGAGCAGCTCATATCCTAGAACTTGGCTCATGACTTCCTTGTGCCTTCTTATTCTTTAAATACCGGAAGCTGAGCCATTCTCCACCTCAAGTTCCTATCCTATTAATCCAAATAATTCAGTTGTTGTTAATTTAATTGAATTGTTGTTGATGCATTCTGAGCTAACTGGTTGATTTCTGGTTTTTGCGAGGAGAGAAAGTTGATGATTATGTTGGAAATGACTTGATTCTGCACACGCTATCGCCTTGTCTCTTGAGGTCTCATAAATCATTGTTCAGGGTACCATTAATGCCGTTCAATAGGCACTTACTGTTCTTACACGATTTTTCTCATGCTGTTTAACCAGGAATAGGCGTTTCGAAAAGATCCCATTGAAGATCGGATTTTATGACAACCGGGTTGAGAAAAGAAACCGGAATGACGATTTTTTTAGTATCTCGGAGAAAGATTTTATAGACGTGATCTAGAATTTCAAGCCGGAAATAACGATCGGGGATGTTCGGTTTTTTGGAGAAATAATACAGTGAAATTTCGTGGAAGGGTTGGAAATGGAAGCTAGAGATGAGTGTTGGGAAGAAATAAAATCGTTGAGCGGTTGGCGGTGTTAGAATTGTGAAATTCAGAGTTATCTTGTGTACTCAAGTGTGAATGAGTAGCCATTTGTTGAGAAGGGAATACGTGCGGTGGAGAATATAAATGAGGGATGTCCGTTTGCGACCTGGTCTAGTCTACTTTGGCCAAAGCGCTTTTTTCTCGCGGGGAAAGGGAATTTCAGAGTCCAGTACTTTTATGGCTTTTCCGGGGTAGAGACATTCGATTTGGTTGGAGAGCGGCGGGATGGGATCGTGTTTGTTGACGATTGATCTTATGCAAAGTTTCGGTGTCAACTTGCCGATGAATGTCAACACGCATGCTCATCTGTGGGTGCTGTCAGGCGTATTGTGAAATGAACAAGACGCAATTCTAAACTTGTCGTAATTTACGTTTAAATCGAAAATCCATCATACATCAAGGAGGTTAAGAACATGTTAATATGAGCGCTTTGAGCATTGATTCACGGCCGGCTAACAAACATTTGGTGGGCACTTGGATGAGTTGTTAAAGCCGGAGATTTACGTCATGACCGATTGGGTTTCCTTCCGTTTTTGTCATCTTTATTTCGGCAGAGTTCGTCGATGCCAGGCTGGAATTTAGGAAACGCTATTTAGTTTCCCAGTTGCGCGCATCCAGCCGCTTGATTATTTATTGTTGGGTTGGAGTATTGGCATTTTTCAGGACTCCTTTTGAATCATGGCAAAGAACTGGAAAAATGTTTGTAAAAAGATGTTCAATAAGGACCAAGGTTTGGAGCAGGAGCAGCAGGATTTTCATAGCACATATCGATTGTTGCTGCTGGGTGAGTAACAATTTCCGGACTAAATTGGCTTTTGGATAGCGAATTTGTAATCCACAGCTGGCGATCGGCTCTTTAGCTAATGAACTTTGAATTGCAGGCACGAAGGAGTCCGGCAAGACTACAATTATGAAACAAATGAGAATACTGTATGGATCCGGATATACGACGACGTAACTATACATAGTCATTTATACGGATTTTATTGGAATAATAAATTTGGTTAATTATTTTCTGTTGAGTTTTTAAATCTGAATAATTAAAATATTAGACTTTGCTGCACCTTTTGGACTTTGAATCACACTAATCAAATGAAGTTTTGGCATCCTTTACTGTTCAATGGCTTTATTTGATCATTCCATTAAGACCACTTTATTTGTGACAAGTTAAAATTTTCTTTAAATCAGTGCATTAAAGTGGCATCACAACTCCAGCTGATATTTTTCTTCACTTTGTTTTTGTATCATTGCAAACATTTAGCTCTTACCCAGACTAACGGATCGTTTGAATTTAATCCATTCTGCTGTTTGCATGACCTTCACTGTTTAGGGAACGACTTACATTTGTCCCGGATATTCGGCGTAATTTAAAAGTTGCTATTTCGGTAATACGAAATTCTCTCTTGTTTTCTCAACAGGTTTATTTCTTGTTTTTTTAATAGCAATTGGTGAAAGGTTTTGTGACGATGAACGCCGTAATATCTCTCGAACGAAGTGAAAATCAGGAATACCTGGAGTATATTTGCAACATGAATGGATTTCTGTTGACCGACGAAGGTTTGGAATTATATGCCGGAAGCGGTGATTACAAAGAGGACGACTTGGCCCAACATCCAGAAGTGAGTGCTTGTCCTTGGATTCGGAAATTACTCTTTCCTGAGTAGCATACTTTGGACAGGAATTTTGGAGAGCTGCTCAGTCGCTCTGGAGGGATGCCGGATTTCAGCAGTTGTACTCGCGTCGGAATGAGTTTGACTTATTGGACTCTTCAAAATAGTAAGTTAATCAGAATAACCTCTTTTCATCAGAAATGATTTTTTTAATCGGTCTTTTTAGGACCTAGTCTGAGTTCACTTGTTAATAGAATGTTAATGTTAAATGCACGTTTTAATAAAATACGCGTATTTCGGTTTTAAATATTTACATTATATATGTAGTTCTTTCAGACATTATCGGATTATCGTATTAATGGTAACTTATGATGTTATCATTTTCACTAACACCAAGATTAGACAATTCCACATTCATCACAAATTTGAACCGTATGTTCATTATTGCACTTCGAACGTGAAGTTAGTCTAATAGCTTGCGGAAAACAGTAACGATCCTACACAGTTCTCAGCTTTACCTTACTTTCGATTTTTGGCCTGTTGTTGCCAGTTTTTACAACGTTCTGATTATTTTCCTGTATTGGTCGATGAAGGAAAGGATGCAATGACAAAGCCTTCTTGCACAAGCAAAAGCGTTTATGAATAAAAGATTTGTCGGTGTACATTATTCTCTTTCACGCACTAGTGTTTGCCCATAGTACTACAAGTTTCGGAAAACGCTTACCTAAACGTTGATTTGATTATTGATAGCTGTTCTGTCACGAAACGGGCTCGAATCTGCGGCTTACTGTACTGAACAAAAATTAACAGAGCTGTGAAATTGAAGCTGATTGTTTTATATGTATTATCCGGTTTGTGTGAATGAATTGTTATGCCGGAATGAATTGCGAATATGAAACTGAATGTTTAATACTGAAACCGAAATTTGGAACTGAAAATTAAGATTATTTTTGGATGATTAACTTCGCAGTCGAACATCCATTAGAATTCTTTTGAAGGGTTCGATTCGGTGTTATACTTTGCTCGTTGATCGCTCGTTCCTTTTCCTGACTTGAAATTTTGAGATTTGATTTGTGAAATTTTTGCGTGTGTTTGTTGGGAAAATTTCGTGAATTATTCTGTGAAAATTTTGGGATGTGAATATTTTTTAAAACACCTGACCTAAAACGTTGTGATTCTCGTTACTGTATATCAGGGTTCGATCCAACAATGCTGCTTTCCGTTGCAGTTTCCTGGACAGATTAGCAGACATCCAGCAGCCGACGTACATCCCTTCCGAACAAGTAACAGGCGGAAGTCCAAAAAACTATTCCCTTTTTTCATCAGAATTGTTTTCAAAGGATTTGCTTCGGGTCCGAATTGAAACCTCGAAAAGCATGGAAACGAGTTTTACACTTGACGGAGTTCGTTACAAGTAAGCCAAATCGACGCGTTTTTTGTTTGCCATAAAAATCTGAAACAGTGTATCCGATACGCCGTATCTATAAATCGACTCATAATCTCCGTGACTTTCTGACATCTGGCCGTTATGGAAATGCAGGAGGAATCAAATCCTATGGATTTTCTGAATTGATTTTTGATCGTTTTCAGCATGTTTGACGTCGCCGGTCAGCGCGATCAACGAGGAAAATGGCTGCAGTGTTTCAACAATATAAATGCAATCATATTTGTTGTTCCCACCAGTGGTTATGA
>JAQIWT010000310.1:0-23839 GCA_034696485.1 Isohypsibius dastychi
GGGACAATATGCCAGGTCGCCTCAGCGTGCCTGGCATGCGCGCAAGCGCGGCCAAAGCCGCTTTTGCAGGAATATTTTCCGTTCGTAGCTGTAACACTTTCTACATTTGATGAAGAGCAGCGGACTAAGTTGGGATCGATGTTATTTATCCGAAATACATCTGGGGCTCGGTATAACATTATTCAACCTTCCCAAAATTCGCCGGTCATCATTATTTGAGTTTTTTAGAGTCCAGTCGTGCGGCGTTCGACAACAGATCGAGGATTATGTCTTTGATGGATTTGGTGCACATTATTCCAACTACCCGTTTCCATATTTAAATCTGGCTGCGGCCATCGGTGGTTCACGTGACGAAACTGATCAATTGGTCTCCAGATTGAGGAAAGTGTTCAGAAAATTACGAAGCAAACAATCATCTCAAGAAGTCGACATAAACTCGTAGTTTAATAATCTCCTCTCCCGTTCCTGACTATATACATCCAAAACTCGCATCCAAGAGGATGACGCTAGAATAAAATAACAAAACAAAAACAACAATCTTTTTCGTGCATGAGATCCGTGAATGGTCATCACGCACTGACCCATCAAAAACGAAACAAACTAAAACGAAGGTAAAATAAAACAAATACCAAGAAAACATGCCGCGTCCATTTCCGGGGACGGTCAGCCTGTTATTGAGGCTATTGCTTCATCCAAAGCAGCGTCTGGTTCGTTCTCCGGCTCGGCCGTGTCATAAAAATAAGAATCAGTAAAACTCCCAAATTTCACCGGTTCATGAGCAGAACTTTCATGTCGCATGGACATGCTACTAGCGGCTTTCTGTGGCGGAGATCCCATTTCACCAAATTGAAGAATGCTGTCCACTGCCGTTTGCGTTATCATATCCTCCATTTGCACGGGAGCCTGTTCAGCAAGGCGAGCAGGAGCCGATGGTGGATCCGGTCCATTTTCCGGTCTCCTGACCAACTTTAGCCGAACATTCCCCACTTTTTTCAAGGGCGGTTCAGATTGCACCGGTGACGGTAAAACTTCATGCACCGATCGCTTGATGCACAGCTTTATTTTTCCTGGCTGCTGTTCGGTTTTCCGAACGGTTATGTGCGATTTTTGAACCGGAGCAGGGGGAGGCGGCATGACGCTGACGGGTTCTGGAGGCTCATCAAATCTATTCTGGCACATGAGATCAAAATATTCAGGATCATAAAAGGAGGTCAGTGGAGTGCGAGGAGATATAAATCCCATGTAAACCCATGGAGGAGGATCAACGGCCATGCCGCATTCCGCGGCTCTTTTCTCAGCTTCAAATTCTTCCCTCTCCGATTCAAGCCACGTGTTTGAGCACGTCAAAATGTCCAACCGGGGTACCGGATCCTGGGATGACCGAAAATTAGATGAACATGTCAAGGAATGGCTGAACCACAACTTACAGCAGCAGGAGCAAGTAAGCAGTTTTCATATCTCCGGAAAAGGTCAGCCTGTCGCTGCATAAGTCCTTCCGAAACCAAGTTGAAAGCCCGTTCATCTGAAAGAACAAAGAGAACGAAGTTTTAGAATGATTCAAATGCCACGAAAGTGCTGAAAATCCACCTCGTTCGATGTCTTCCGGTCGCTCATCCGGTTCAGACAGTAAATGGAAAGGCAATAATCTGTGAAGGGCGCTGATTTTTCCCTTGAAGGGACTGTTGAGATCTACATGTTCCAGCGTCTGGAGATCTTTCTCTCTCTTTTTTCCAAGATCAGTTCGTTTTTTCGGCTTTGGAGGTGGCGAAGGCGATGCAATTTGCTGCACTTGAGGTAGGGCTGTTGTGAGAGCCTGCAGCGTAAGTTGCTGTTCCACGATCGACCGCACCGGAACTGTCGGCACTTCGACCGAAACTTCTTCCTTGTACCGGGTCAAAATTTCCTCAACTTTCTGAAAAGAGAGATTTTACATAAAACAAGTCGTCAAAAATGGTCCAAACGATACCGAAGGCACCAAGCTCGGATGCTTACCTGCTGGATGACAGTTGTGTCGCTCTTCTTCCGCTGCCTTGGTTTTTTCTTCTTAGTCACACTTCCGGGAGCACTTTCAGAAGCTGATTCGTTTACAACCTTTGAAACAAATGTCAGAAAATAATCCAGCAACTAAGTTCCCTAATTCGTACCTGGATCTGATCTGGAACACTAGATGTAGACTGAAACATAGGCCCAGTCACCAGTTCGTCCATGATTGATTGAGATAGCTGACTGTCCATCGATGGTGCTGGCGGTCCGAAAGTCAAAAACTCATCCAAATTAAACTCGCTTTCTTCCTTTCGCGCACTTGGTACAGGCTGAGGTACAGGTTGGGGAAACGATTGTTGCGGCAACATCATATTGCCGGAATTCAGAAAATTATTCAGACCGCTGTTAAACTGAATCGCAGTATTCTGCTGGGATGAATTATCTTCTTGAGCAAAAGGTAGCCTCTGACCGAATCCCTGCATTCCAGGTATCACCGGATTCATGCCACCAGGAAGAAAGGCCAGCGTCATGGGACCATTTGCTGTCTGCACGGTGTGCAGAAATGCCTGCACTTGCTGCTGGCCGCGAATTGTTGGAGGTGGATTAATTTGATTAATCGTTTGGCCGGAAGTTGCAACTTCAGAAATGCTGGCTCCTTCCGCCTGCTTCGTGACGACAGGTTGCGGAGGCATGCGCAGAAAAGTCTGATTCCCGACACTGAACTGTTGTCCATTTAGCATCACTTGCTGTTGTTGCACGTTTGATTGGTTAACCATTGGCCCGTTGGTTTGGAAGGCCTGATTTTGCGGTCGTGAGACTCCAGCCATTTGCTGGGCTGGATTATTTGGAAAAGCAGCTGCGGCGATCTGCTGAACGCTACTGACGGCCGGAAGTCCAGAGGCAGGTTTCGGGAGAATAGTTCGGGTTCCACGTAAAATAGGTGGCGGCGGTTGACTGACCGGGGCTGATGCATAACTTATATTAGTCGGAGGCAATGTCGTCCCATTCATGCAGTTAGCTTGGAACACCGGAACCTGTCCAACCGGGTTCGTGGTGAACTGGGGAATATCACAGATCTGAAAACCCATAACTTTTTTACTTTCAGTGGAGACGAGAATGCGGAATCGAATATTTAATGGCAATCAAGGCAAAATCACGAGGCCGTTGAAAAAGCAACTCAGGTAAGTGAATCAATATGAGTTCCTTGATACCATTCACAAAACGTGATCTGGAACACTATGAAAATTTGCCTATCGAAGTTTACGTACTTGTACCAGTTGTTGGGGCTTTTTGGAACGACTCCTCGGCTGAGGATTGCTCGGTTTTTTCCTGGGAGACTTCTCTTTTGGAACAGATGACGTCGTTGTTTTCTTAGGAAGACCTTTCTTTGCGGTGGATTCACTGTTCTGGGTGAGACCCTCCAGCTTTGAAATTGCATGTTCCGTGATACCATTGACCTTGATGTCAGGCTCAGCGACAGTTTGGCTGCTCGGAGGTGTCCCATTATTACAGCTAACCAAAGCCCCTTCACTGAAAAAGTTGGAGCATCAGTATCACTGTTCAGCTCAACAAATTCCAGCTACTAACCTTGAACCATCGACGAGACTTTTGGTATCATTCAAAACAGAGCTTTCCATGAACATTCAAAATGACAGCAAAAGGTAATCCTCCGAAATACGAAGGCTGCGACAGAAATGTTCCCCAACCACAGCCAGATTCCGTCAGATTCTTCTTCAATATGTCCATAACATCTTGGATCATCGAGAATTGGGCAAGTACAAAGCAATGGGTCGAAAATATTGAGGGTTATGTTTTGGACTTTTACTAGATAATGCGTTGAAAACTTGGCCCTCCGTTTAGTGATCTACGCGTGACGTACTACTCGTCGAGCACGTGGATTTTTGCTGTCTGTACTGTGTCGAAACTTCGGTTCCAGCAGGTCTCCCGTTCTGGCAGGATTCCCATTGTTCTTCCTTCCTGGTTTCTTCGGCAAGAACCAAAACAAAGATTTTCATTTCGTTCATGTTGCTGCAGCTGAATGCTGAACTGGCACAGCAATTAGAGTTTCCTTCGATCTACGAGCTTACCCGCAAAAGTGAACGCCCCGCCTCCCACTGAACCGCCTGCCTATCCTGCCCGAACCTCGCCAATGGATGAATTTTCGCTATCGTAGTTGGAGTTATCGATTTTTCAGAATAATCCACTCATTGCGAAGCATATAACAGTTCTTGTAAGAATAAAGAATAAAATAATATAACAAATCGAACAAGCCCTTTTGAAATTCCACAACATGAACCAAAATTCTTTTTTGCAATCGTTCTACTTCTACGTACTAAAACAGATCCGGTAGTTTCAGACGCCAACCCACAACTTTATCATTGTTCTTCGAAATAACGATAGTAATTTATAACGTTTTGATGCAGGAATGTGGGAACATATTCGGGAATCGATATGGAAAATACTCCTAGGCTGATTTTCTGTACTTTGTGCAGCGCCATCTACATGATAACATGCATTCGCCTTGCAAATCGTTGGATCTGGACAGCGTTGCCCGAACACCAGGTTCGTTACGTTATTATACACCGGTAAAATTACCCGCAGTTCTTATGCTGCGTTTTAGCGCTTTGATATTCCGAATGAAAACTCGTATTCAGTTTGGGCAAGTCAAAGAAATTTAATGTAAAGTTTGTATGTTCTGCGCCAAATTCCGGTAGATGGCGTTTCGAAAAATGAGCAACCTTAGTATCTCTGCATTACCAAGTTCTGCCGTAATCACGATGGTCTTAATACGGTAGTGTTTTTGTGGGGCTCTAACGAAGTTTTGTGGACAGAACGAAGAGAAGTCAAAAAGCGCCGATTGAATTAGAAGTTTTGGCAAAGTCTAAAAAGAAAAAGAGGGAAAAGTGAAAGCTGAAACAATTAGAAAATAATACAAGCTTTGGTTCCACTTCGCTTGTATGGGTTTGACTGACGGGGAATAAAAATTTCTATCGCCGAATTTAGTATAAAATATAAGGATGATAATTAATATTTTACAAAAAGCAGATGGAATCTTGAAAACTTAAATGAAACTGCTTCGGGAAACTGCATCGAAAAGGTTGAGAAGAATTGTGGGCACCCGCCACTCCAGCGTAGTCAGTCATCCTTCCACTTTTCCACATTATTCCAGCGAAGGCGGCGGATCGCATGTTTAATTAAAATTCTAGACTAATAGAGATGCAGTTTTTCAGGTTCCATGAATCTCTCTGTGGAAGCTGATGCGAAGTTGGCGTGACGTGAACTATTTAGCGAGTTTCGGGTAAAGCTGGCATTTTGCGCACACTCAAGGTACGTGGGCTGTTGAAAAGCGCTTTGAAATTGGGAAGATGATTGAGGACGTTGGGATTCCATTTGCCTCCCTGTACCCCAACCAAGCTTCAATATGCATGGGATGCGAAAAGTGGCACGAAAACATTGCGTGAGGACGCCGTCGTCGTCGTCAGAATGGAGAAAGGCATTCAGGCAATATTCTGGAATTATTCTACAATGCATAAACTTTAGCCTCATCAACACCACGGCTAATCGAACGATCAATAATTCAACTCCAGCACGCAAACGTACTTTCTGTGAATCTCCTTCTACGTGGATCCAGTTTCCAATTTTTTGAGCTTGTACAAATTTTGAATGGGCGGATATAGAGCGAGATGGCTTCCCAAACGATGACCAGATCATCCCGGTGATATGTTCTTTGATTATTGACTTCTCAAGACAATTGTGTATTTATTGTATTGCACTAGTATTATTATTTAAAATCAAGCTTTCCGGAAATTGTTCTGATTTATTCTAAATGTTTGTGGGTCTCCGAATATCATGCATATTTAACTGGCTGACTGTTCATTGTTTTTGGGATTTTGTTTATGCCTTAATTTCCACTTTAACAACTGACACACATATAACTGGTCCATGCTGTACTTAACTCTGGAAATGGAATTCTTTCTGTTTCCTTTCATTGTCAAATTTCAAAACTGAACGAGTGCAGTAGAGTATAACATGATATGTTTAGACTGCTACACATCCTTCTTTGTAAACTGATCACCTCAAAGGAGGAATACACTTCAAGAACAATAAAAGTGGCACGTTCCACATCTTGTACAATTTCCGCACGCGACTTAAAGTGAGCCATTTTTCTAAAATAACCAAACCCAAAACCCGTTTCTAGTTTATACCGTTTAAAGATTTCTCGAAAATTCAAACGCGTATGGAATAAAACCCCACTGCTGAGCGAATATTATACTGCCATATTCGCTTTTACCACACATGTCTGCGAAAATACTTTGCTGCACCGTAATTTTCGCCACAACTCACAAATTGTAAGATTAGCTAGATGAAAAACATAAACCCTAATCGAATTCTTAAGAATCAGTCCGTAATACGAGAACAATTAAAACAACGAAGGCCCGGAGCAAGTACAGAAATGATACCGCTGTTTTTCCGCATTGTCACACTTTGATGTCCGCCATTCATTTGTCCATGCGGGTTACTTGGATTAGCCATTTTTGTATCATTTCTATTAATCGCGTTAGAGAAGGTCTACCTTATATTCTGCATCCGGCAGAGTGATGATACTGAATCGGTAGGTTTTGGTCATAAATCAAAAAGTGAACATCAGCCATTTCATTGTGTCATGTAATTTCCATAAAGCGGCAACTGCGAACAGGTTATTGCTTCGAATCGTCTTCGTCTCTTCGCTTTGACCACAGATTTGCGATCAGTCGATGAGATTGCTCGATTTCGAGTCGCAGTATTGAAAGGTTTAAATCGGTTGCGGCTTTACTTGGCGGGGAGACAGAAAATATAATCGACAGGATCATGTCTCCCGGCGAAATATGCAAGCTTCCAGTTCAGAACCACTTTAAAAGCTTTGAAACAAAACTAATGACTGACTTTCAAATTAATTGTTTGCAAACGCGATGACGGCTTTCAGGTGTCAAGAAGTGGGTTTTCGTGAAATTTCATGTCAGATTTTCATAGTCGCACATTGACGGTTGTTATCTCAGGGGCAAGTATTACAAACTCAGAGCTCATTAATTAATACATATATATGTTCTTTATCAAAATATGTCAACGGAAGGAAAATTTTGCAACGAAAAATGACAGTTTTCCATTAGCCGTGTCGATTAGGTGGCAGAAAGGTCACATTGCTACAGGCTCATTAATGAGCAACCGCCTTCAAAGAACAGACAAAAAGAACTGTTTAAAGTCAGGATACTTGACATGAAAGCCAACATTTGTGACATATCCCATGGTCCAGATATAATTTGTGATATCTCGTGGCAAATCTGGCAGGTTTACGGAAAAGTAACTTCCTCAATGTGCCACCTAATTCATCATCTCGGAAATGGTACCAGCGACAGGTTTGGGGTACGTATCATTTAAGGACCATTTGCTCGTACATCGGGGGGCTGACGTGAAGTGTAGAGGATGAGACCTTTTATGAAATATAACCAATCACCACGCCGTGTAGCGCTCGATCGCCGAAATCATTGGCTCTTTTAGTGGATTATTCCGGTTGACGTTTGCAATGACAGGCAGCGCTCTTCAAAAAAGATTTCTCTCTTGACAGCCACCAGTCATGCCATACCGTCATTTATTCCCAATGATCCTGCTCGCTCTTTGAAATGGTATTAAATATTGCCGTTTTTCAACTTGTCTAGTAATATTGTCTCCATGAGATTCTCCCTCGGCGTGCAGCGTTCATCAGGCTGGTAATTTTTCGACAGTTATCTCACCCTTGACGATTGTGTCCCACATCTTGCTTTATATCCTTTATCAAATTGAGCACTGATTTATTGGAGAGAAAAGCCTTATCAACTATTGCTGGTGATTGCATTTTGAGCGACGGTGTTCGGCGCTGTGAAACGACAAGTACAAATAGAAACAGCAGCTCTGATTTGTCTCGTGATAATTTGCACAAGACAGAGAGCGATATCCCCGGTTGACCGGTGCATTGCCCATTTGGACACTTGTTCATTTTTTATCATCGAGCCTTTTGATGGGCATTCATTGATTGACGTGTTGGAATCCCGTTGATGTACAGCAATCAATAAAAGACAAAAGGGGAATTATCATGTATCATTTTGACGATTCTTTGCACCATCAAGCAGCAATGTACGGGAACCCGGGGGCTCCTTCCGGGGCCAATGCGGCCGGACTGGGAGCCGGGGTCAATATGTACGGAACAAACGGCGGCTATCCCGGAAGTTCCGCATCCACACCATATTCCCAAAATCATTGTGGAGCTCAGCAAGTCGATGGTCATAAACGCGATAAGGATGCAATTTATAGGTAATTACCCTGCCAACCAAACTGTCAGTTGTGTTGAGCTCTCCGGGCTCACTTCTCATCGTAAACGTCAAAATTTTATTGTGGAACATGTATTATACACGCGTGTCATGATCTTGCCCATTTCAGTCATCCACTCTTCCCGTTGCTGACATTGATCTTCGAAAAGTGTGAACTGGCCACTTGCACACCCAGGGACTCTTCCGTCAGTGGAGGAGATGTCTGTTCTTCGGAATCCTTCAATGAGGATATCGCTGTATTTGCTAAACAGGTGAGACAATCTTGAATTAAATTGCGTCTTTTATAAGATTCATTTTTATTGGCTGGTGCAAGTCTTAAGCACGAAAATCGATTTGACCAAGTTTGACGAGGTAGAATAAATTCCGCGTCTTCGAGTTTAATAGCATTCAAAGTGCCGCTGGCTAGAATTTAATTAAATATTTTACGCGCTGTTCATGCTAACCAGAATTCGCAGTCTTCTTCTCTGAGCGTCACTTTTTATACCTAAATAATCATGATGCATCAGATTAGTTGGAAAAATTCTCAGACAATTTTTCCTGAGGAAGCCAGCAATCCCAACGATTACTAGACTCGTCAATATATAAATTTCCAAATGATGTATGAAGGGCAATAAAAATCCATCTTTTACGACTGCTGAACAAACAGTCAAACTCGAACGGAACTACTCTCCCATCTCTACGCGGTTTCCACGCGAGGAAAAAAGAGCTTTTCGATTACGCCACTTTTACGTCCGTGTATTGGGCACATTTAATTCCAATTTCCAAGCATAAAACTCGGATCCGTGTTCGATTAGCCGCTTTCATGTGTGTCTGGCCCGAGTCAGAAGTTCGGACGTAGAGACTAAATATTGAAAAGATATCTTATCTTCCTCTCCATTGTACGGCATTGTTGCGAAAATCAAGGCGAGGAGAGGCGTTTGACTTGCTTTTCTATATAAATTACCAGTTGGCTACTGGGTGAAAAGAGCGATTTATCTTTGCCTAGACAAAATCAAAGCCCATGAACATTGTTCGCTAGAAACAATTTACGGACGGATAACTGAGGCTGGATACTTTTACCTTTGCCGGTCTGTTATGCGCTTAACTATCACCTGAGGCCAAGAACGATTTCATCTATTTAATAAGTGAAAGAAGTCAAACTTGATGGTCGCTTGCTTTGCTTTTATACGAGAAGAAGAGAAGAGTACGATGCCGGTCGAAAAAGCTAAGAATGCGGCTATTATCCAAGAGTTCGATTAAAGTGATGGAATGGTTGGGGCGGCCGGTTGGTTTCTTGTGTTGGCATTGCGGGAATCCGTCGTCGCGTCTTGCAATCAACAAGCGCATTCGCTCAAGGTCCATGTGCAGTGTTTCGATAAAAATGGTCGGTAGCTGTATTTCTGTTGGGGGTGCTTTGAGTTTGACGACGGAGGACATGACATGATCCGATAACATCAACCACCAGAATCTTTTACAAATACATTTATGCCCTCGGGGATCGGTAGCATTGCGAGAGTTTACGATAAGATATCATCGCTCAAAATTCATGCTAAGGAGAAATGAAAAGTCTGACAGCAGACCACTTAAACTTTGATTCAAAACACGTCTCTTTCTTCCATCTTTGCAGGCTCATAAAATTGCAGATACAATACTCGAAAAGTAGCGAGTTCAGAGATGTCTACTTCATAGGTGGAAGATTACAAGGTCAAATAAACTTATTCGGATAATCGGTTAAAAAGGGCAGACATTTGTTTAAGCAAAGGAGGCGTTGTGTCGGACTTGGATGCATTTATCTCTAATTATTCGGCTTAAGTCTAGTGTGGTCACAGGGCAAAGAAACGACCTTAAAAACCCTTGTTTTTATCATTCACCTAACTGGTAAATTTTCTTCTTTGTTTGCCAAATAGCTTTCGCTACAATCAAGTATCAAAGTTTAGCTAACAAAAACTCAAATGACCTTGCCTAGATTATAAACTTAGTTGACATAATCAGAATCTCATCGATGGTTATTTTTTCTCGATTGTGGACTTATTCCGCACCAAATACCATACAACAGGTTTCACTTGTAAAACCGTCACAATTTCGACTCATTCATCATCTTTGTGGTTGCTCACTGTGACATGGTCTCTTTTTATTGCAGTTGCGCGCCGAGAAGCCCTTCTACATCGGGGATGCCGAACTGGATAATTTGGTAAGAATAAATGCAGTTTCATCATTTAATGTGCAATGCTGCTTACGGGAGCAAAATTTGGGAACTGCTAACTAGAAAAGAAAAAGATTTATAGAGTAGCACCCGGGAGCATCGACTTCACTTACCGCCATGTCACATAAAATCGACCCGGAAGTGCGGTAGTCCACTTGAATCATTAACGTCGGAACACTATGACCTTTTCGGAATTTAAAGTGAAAAAATTAAACTGCCCAGATAAAAAATCAGATTTTATTCCAATAATATTGGGGTGCGTCGAGTGTAAATAATTTACGGACAAGTAGATAACACATTAGCAAGTTCCATTGTATCTGGAAGACTGAAATTAGTTGAGAAAGCTGGGCTAACTTATTAAGTGTTTTAGGGAGTCTATAATCAAAGACAGTTAGAACATTCGGAAACGATGTGGGTGAATTAAATTCACTACAGGCACCCTCATTTGCCATCCTGAAACGAGAGGGATAGCATCCAGAGTTGTCGCTGAGGGAAGTGGATGATGATCTTATAATTACTGTCTGAACCATCAAAATGACCATCCGATAACTAAGTAAATTATCCACTGAAAAGAACAAAGAATCCACCAGCTTATTGCTCCCGTCAGGACACACCATAAAATCCAACTCGACATTCTGTCGTTCATTCATCAGTACAAACATCGATATTTGTTTGAATATAATTTTTGGATTTGTTGTTTGTTTTTATTTTGCGTTGATTTCGGAATGAATTTAAAATATTGCATTTCTGGTGAATTTAGAAATTCGGAGTAAACAATTCAAAGCTCGTGGCCCAAGAATTCCCAATCTGACAAAACAGCTTAAAACGCCATCAAGATTACTCCCGGTTGGTATTTCCATTGGGAATTTGGGCTGCACATGCTGCTGCATAGGAAACGGATTAAAGCAAGATCAGGACTTTTCAGCTTCCGATCATGTTCCGCTGCTTTCTCGAAAATAGGGTTGATCGGCGCCTTGCATGTGCTGCACTGGTGAATCTTTTTCAAACTTTCTATTCAAGTTCAGGAGAAGCCAGATATTACCCCAGATTATAGATGGGATGCAGCTGATTGAGCGTAAATATTTCAATGTAGAATTAGCATTTGAACAATCAGACCGAAAAGCTGTTTGAAGTACTATCCACATTTTGGAAAAGGTATTATTTATTCAAGTGAAGCGCAGGCCGGCCGGGCCAAAGGGGCAGTGGGAAATCATTAATTAATAAGTTTGTTCTGGAAGCATGATCGAATTGTCTAAAATATAGTCAAAGTTACGCAGGGAAAATTGACTGCTGAGCTTGACTAGCTACGCGGTGAATTTTGTCATGTGTTGATGTGGAGAAAATGCCACTAAATTGACATTTCTCACACTCACCCATTGTCCTACACTGTCACGATATGCCGTTTTCCCCAATAATTTTGATAAATTTTTGTGTCCTATTCAGTCAGCCAGTTTTATAACCTCTTTTTTTCCAGATGGTTCAATCCATTCAAGTGCTCCGCTTTCATCTACTGGAGCTGGAAAAGGTAAGCACATTAAGACCGGCCGACCAAAAGTTATTTAAACGAAAGGTCATCTTTTCTAATTTTCATAAATTACGGAAACGATTTAAAATATTTTCTCTCACAAAATAGACTAGGAGAAAATCGATTTAAATTCTTTGTGTGAAATTTTAGTTCTGAAATAGCTTTCTGGTACGGTGATATGAATCTCAATCCGAGCTTAGAGATTCAAATTGGAATGCAGCATGATGAGAAGTTTGAGCTGGAAAAGACCAAGGATACGCGATGCCGAAATATGTGTTGAAATATTGACTATTTGCGCGGTTGGAAAGTTTGGGATTAGGCATGCGAGTTTAGAACGCGATGCCGACGATGAGTTTACTTTTTAAGTAACTAACCTCTTAAATAAACAGCGCTTGAAATTCACCCCCATGAGGAGCTGAGGCATTAAACGGTTTACCTTGAAAATTAGATTAACGCGATCAGCATACCTGACAATGTGACGGTGTTCTTTGTGAAGCATTGGCGCTTGCCTTTTGGTAGGTGCCTTGTGTACACGTTGCGAGTCTATAAGCTGTTTCCATCTTGAAAGGATATGACTTGTGGATCATCTTATAATTGGTCTAATGGTCAATATTCTTGACTTCCCTACGATCCTTTGAGAGAGACTGCGCTATTCTGTTTTGCTTCTTGAAAGATGCTTGAGAATCGGTCTGAAATTGCTGACTCTCCAGTTGAAGAAAATCTGTGAGATGTGCCATGGCCGGGGTCAAGTAAACTTCACTTGAAAATACATTACAAACGTTTCCCTCGACCGGCAGTCAATGTATTGCAAATAAGTTGTTTTTCTTAACTCAATAAATTTATTAGTAAGATGAATTTGATTTTCAGTTTAAATTTTCCATTTTCTCTTTTCGAAAAATCCGAGCTCATTCCCGTTGCACTTATCGCGGATGGTCATCATGTTGTTTTCGCTGGGAGTAAAAATAATTTGGCAAAAGAAAGTGAGCTGTGCGAATGTGAACAAATTGCCGGCGTCTTCCCGCGCTCTCAAAATAAACAAGTAGCTTCTGCTGCACTTTCATCAAAGTTCAGAATAAAAATGTTCGCCGCAACTGATACTTTAATTTTAACTGCTGCGATCAATCTTTTGGAGAGTGTACTTAGAGGTTAGAAGGCCGGGAAATGTTTGTTTATTGTCTCTTCTATCTACTTGCGTGTGTCGCGTCATATTCCCAAGTTATCGCATATTTCATTCTGCTCAACTGTGTGAAACAAACAACTGTATCGACAGAATATTGACAAATTTCTAACGCAAGTGGCTATTTAAAACTCCATCTAGTATAATTTAAATTCTAAAGCACCTGGTCGTTCCGCATCGCCGGGTAACTCAGATTTCCAACGTATTATTTTCAATATTAAAAGTTTACACCCATTATTCGTACCGTGAAGTACTAAATTACAAAAAAACTAAAAGCATTCAAAACAAAATCGAATTTTCACTCCTTGAATTTTTTAGGTGCACGAATTATGCGACAATTTTTGTCAGCGCTACATCAACTGTCTAAAAGGCAAGATGCCAATGGATTTAGTTATTGATGAGCGAGATGGTACTCCGACTCCATCGCGAACAAATAGTAACGACGGTGGGAGTTCAGACGGCGAAGGAGAAAGCAATGGTGCCTTCCAAGATCCAGATAACCTCACACTTGCTCCTTTGGCTTCCGCTCCAATATCGCATGTCGGCATCGGAAATAACTCCTCTGATTCCGGACTCATGTCCCCCAATCCCGGTATTATTGTTCCCGGCAACGGCGGCCGGACCAGCACTAGCTTGAACGGCCAACGCATGGCTAATCACCCGCTACAAATGGGCCCTGATCGAGATCTGCAGAATGAACAGGTAAAATTCAAAGGTCTCAATCAAAAACCACAAAAAATTCACATCAATCAACTGATTTAATTTGTTGCCAAAGATTAAATATATACGATAGCGAAAGGTCAATCGAGTGCGGTAATTGTAACAAACAAAAAAGAAACAAATAACATTTTGTTTATAAAATTGTATTTATAAAACAACCAAAGAAGTGTTCTGGTAAATTACACACAAATTAGAATCTCAGCATCAAGCTCAGTGAAATGGACCGGGAATTTGTCAAGTTTCAAGGGAAATTTTGAGAACCTTTTGATGAGGTGTGTGTCATGTGGAACTAATTCGCTGTTGGAAACAATCACTTGTGCAGAACCGTCCGCAGGTCTTAACATGTATCATCCGCCTCCTCCCTGTTCCCAACTGTTAAGCCCTTCAATCTGCAGAATGAGAATTATTCAGGAATGAGCAAAATGTATGGATAGGATTCTGTTGCGCACAAGTGGGTTCGGCGGTTTTGCGATGCAGAAGAAGATCGAGGCAGGAAAGGGATGATGATGTGTTGCAGCAAATGCATTTACTTGTCCCGACAGCTGTTTGTGACATTCTCTTCTAGGCTGACCTTAAAATTTTCTATTTTCGTTTCTTGATCGATTTCTTGCTTATGGAGCGTGATTATTGGAAAAAATATCGACTTGAACACAAGGCTCGTCAGTTGGTGACCTTTCCAAGAACACGAAATTCTGTTTTTTGAAATATTTTTGATTCGCAGTTTTTTCCATTTGATGGCAGTTTTTCATCATCGAAATGGATTTCATTAATCAGATTTTTTCTTTTACCCTGCTTACATCCGTCAACGCAAAGAATTCCTTGAAAGGCAAGTTAGGATAGATGGAATAAAAGGACTGATGGCATTAAGGATTTTGGGGAGGCGATCAAATAGTCTAAACGACCTTAAGAACATTAGTCTGCACTTCCGCTATCTGTTCAAGTAGCGGATGTCCTTTTTCTATCATTACACATCCATTTTCTCTTGTAATTTCATCAGGCGCGCTATATTAGGGTTAATGTTCTATGCTTTAATCTGATTAAAGATGGAAAAGGAATTGTGCGGACAAATACCGTAGAGTGGCTGGCGATTGTTGGAAGCCAGAACCGTGGATAGCAGCCATTAAACTCAAAAGCCAAATCTGGAAATCTGTTATGTGTTTCCAGTCCAGAAAAGTTCAGGCGAAAGTTGGGAATAGCGAAGGAGAGACTTGAACATGGTATAACCTCGCTTACTATTCTCCATGTTCATTGAGCGCACCACTGAACATGCTCACTGCAAGCTTTTAATGCATAACAACATCCCATCATCCTAATAATTATCCATCTCAATACCACGCTCCCTCAACTTTTCAACTGGCAAAGGAAATATTACTTACGCATCATTGCCTCGATTCGCTCCTGCAAATCGAAACCTACGCACTCACAGATACAATTAATAATATTAGCCGCAGCTTCATCTCTTTAGATGCAAAATATTAGTACCACTTTTTAATCAAATTTATCTCCATATAATAATTTTAGATCCAGTTTAAAACGTGATCAAAATTCTGGTGAAACAAACCGGAATTTTAATGAGAAATATTTTTCTCGGTCCAGAGTTGTAAAATAAAATGTTGTTAAAGAGCTAGATATTCGTCAGAAACTCGTTCTCATGTTTATGTTTTTGTTTGGCAGAACGCGTCTCCAAATTCTTTATCATTCAACCAACATCCCGTGGATATCTCGAATAGTGAGACTCATGGATCTCCAAGAACCAGCCTCAACGGACCTAATCATCATTCGCCTCTACACCACCACCTCGGCAACAATAATGCCAACAATCGTCCCGTCAATCAATCCAATAATGCATTTGATAATCTGAGCGAAACAGGTGAGTTTCACACAAAATTTTGCGTTGTTTAGACAGTTTGACATTTTTTCTAATGATTAACGGCAGCCGCAACACCAGCCGCGTGGCTGAAATTTGGCATTTTCTTTGGGCATATTATCCGAAACAATTACATGAATATCTGCCAAGAAATGACGGAAAATCAAGTAAATTAACTTTAGACGGCCGGGCGTTTGTTCGCCATTTTTTCCGCAGGGTAAATAGAGAAAACCGAGCAGTGTTTTTGCCGCATATGCTCTACTCAGCAGGGAAGTGCAAACATGCAGAGACATTTCATCTCAAATTTACCTACTTGCTTCGTCGCTGCATTGCTGGTCTGGTGACCTTTCTGATTTCAGTTTAGCCAGATACAGATTCTCAGAATCTTGGCTTCAATTTACGTTTTTGGTTTCTATTTTGAATTCACTTTCGTTTAGGCTTTTTTGTTTACGAGAGACTTCATCAAGCGTAAATGAAATAATTAACGGCATGAGGATACAAGATTACTATTGTGTCTTTTGGCAAATATTTTTGTGCTGCATTAGGCGGACAAAGACCCGTGAAAAGAGAGAAAATGCAGGCACGATAATCATATGGCAGGTATAGAGTACAGCTAGTGAGGAAGAAGAATACAAGCGCCGAAACTGGCCATTTTCTCGTCTCATAATATGTTTGAGCTTGACTTTTAATGAAAAGGCTGATCGTTTCACCAGAGGCGATGTTGCGACCCGCAGTTACCTTTTCACAATTGAAACGGCCATCCTTATCGGATCTTGTAATCAGCACCTGCTGTGTTCTGAACCGGCCGTTTGCGACCCCTCAGGGCTTAAACGTATATTGAGGAGAAAAGACCACTTTTAAAATTGCTCTTTCAGCATTTTCGATTGCTGCCTCATCTATTCATCAAATGGAATGTGCAATAGTAATCAAACTGATCGCTCTCTTCAGAAAAGTCTAGCAGTTTTCCTGAAAACAAACCACCAGTCATGGGTTCTTTGTATCTCGTGAAAATTCGCCCCAAGGATAGTTGGGTAATATTCGAGCCAGAATCCTGGATTTAGGGCCTTGCTTTTGGCGAAAACAAGTCCAATAGAAGCCGGTTTCTCGAATTGATATGTTTGTTTTTTGAGGTGAAGTTTCGATAAAAAAGTCATAATGAAAGTTGAAGGAACGGACAGTTTTGACAGCTATTACCACTTGGGTGTTAAACATTGGTATACGGAAGAAGGCTATCATAAAGGTGTCATGGCGTCAAAATGCCTGAGCTGTCGAGAGTGTCAGAAATGTTTGACGGGATGACTGGGCTTTCAGCATTTGGTGGACAATTACAATTACGATTATAAATGATGAGGCTTTCTTGTAGGCGAGTTGAAAGTAATTAATACGATAAGGTAGTTACGCTTGAGCTCTTTATGATCAAAGGGGGGAAAGCTGGCATGTCAACGCGTTCGATATAAAATATGGTCCTGTCGAACTTCGTCCATGCGGTACTTGCTCTTGAATACCCCCGGTTTGTGGTGTAGAAAAGCTTGGACAGATTTCACGACATTTCTGGACTGGTGGATAATTTATTCGCTGACACTTACAGCCACCGGATGACACCTTCAAACGACAGTTGTGACAGTCGGCGTGTGGAATAAAATACGAGCAAGCATTTATATACATCCGACATTTCGGTTGCGCCTTTTTACCAAATTCTTATACGCACAATCATCTGTCAGCCCTTTTTGACTCTTGCTTTCTGTCTTCCCATCAATTAGTGCTGTCGCTTTTTATTGTACCGATAACAAATCCATTCCAATGCAGTTCTTAGGTATTATTTTAAGGGGTGGAAATTTCTCTACTACTAACTGGTTTTACTAAAATAACCTACCTGAGTTTTAAAATTACAACATGTATTGAAAAAGTTAAAAACTTTTATAAGCACTGCTTCCATGATTTTAATGAGATCCAGTAGCTGGTGACCTCTCATCTCAGATGCAGGTTATGTGCTCATCAGTATGAGTTGATACTTTCTGCATCAGCAAGATCAGTTGTGCATGGCGATCAACCAAGCGCAACTGGCTCACAGATAAGCTCTGAATTTCTGTCCTTGTCACCCTAATTGGCCTCCCTGGCTGCGCCAAGCGGCATTTTTTCAAGTATGAACCAGATCATATTTCCTTCGTTAGGGCGCGTTTGGCCAGGGCCATTCGTACGCCTTGATCAAGTTTGTACTTGTATCGTTGTCTCGAGTTCACAGCAGGATGAAGACATTGAGAAGAGAAGCTGTGAAAAATGAATCTTTGAATCTCTTCTTTCCCGTCCTCGCACATGTCGAAGCGAGCCAAATTGCCATTTTTGCAGACTCCTAAACGACCTCCTTTATCCTCGTCATTACTTGAGAAAGTCATTAAAAGGGAATTTATCCTTGAGAACTCGATTACACACCCATGCTCATTAGACATGTACAAAAATAGATTGATTTCCTTCGACATGGATCTTTGCGCAAGAAGCATGTATCCGTTTATACGCTAGTTTTTATATCAACCATCTTGTATTGCTCATTATCAGTTAGACATTTTGCAAGGTGCAGTGCAAAGCTTGTATTGAGAAATTTAGTTATCCGGTCAAATTTTGTATCATTTTTCAAAAGATCAGCAGGAGTACCGAAAAATCCGAACTGAAATCAAATCACCGCAAGTCTGTTTAGAGAAATAGTGATGTCAGTCACATCTCCGCTGTTTTTGACAGGCAAATTTGTAAATTCTTTGCATTTTTTAAATCAGTATAAACAACTAGGAATCTGACAACGAAAGACGTTGAAATCGATGCAATTAAAATAGGAATGCTCTGATGGAATTTCCAGAATAACGAAATAAAACGTTTTGCGGTTTTCTATTCCAATTTTGTTGTTAACAATTCATATAATACAAAATAAACTATCTGGTGAAGACTTTGATTAGAATATGTGTACAATTTTACGATAAAATATTAGTGTGCAAAATGCGCACTGTGGTCGTAACATTATCATATGTTTTGAGTCCTAAAGACATTTTTTCTTCAGTTCTGTTTCGAAGTTATGCGATTGGATCACATCGTTTCTTACATTGAGCCAATTCTACCATAAATGAGCGCATTAAGAAGTTGATGGGATAAATTTTCTCGCGGTCACTAGAGAAGACATTCCATGGATATCAAAATGCATACGGCAGTCTGCACAACATTGCCTGCGTAGATTTTGTTACTGAGCTTGACAGACCGAACGAGTGTCATCCATCATTTTTGACTGTTTTAAATTTGGAATTGTGAGTTGAGACCGGCTAAAGAAGGATGGCAAGGAAAACGAGCGCATTGATGGTGAGAAAATCTTTTCTCTTGCCGATGCTGGCAATAGAGAGAAAGAAGATGGATTCGATCGTAGCGTGCCATTTGCACAGATTAAGAATATCCCAACTTTAAAGTGATTTCCTTTTCCAACCGTGCTAAGGCA
The DNA here is from genome assembly GCA_034696485.1 of Isohypsibius dastychi. NCBI lineage: Eukaryota > Metazoa > Tardigrada > Eutardigrada > Parachela > Isohypsibiidae > Isohypsibius > Isohypsibius dastychi. Next base: position 19,268 of record JAQIWT010000310.1, read on the forward strand.
TACTGTAGTATTTCATGTGCCCTTTTCTCTCATTTTCCGTCTTAGCATTCTACTACAAATATGGAACTCTTGACAGCTCGGATAAACATATTTGCGAGTCAGCCTTGAATATTCTTACTTATAAAGACACCGACTAAATCTTTTGACACCACCAACACCATTTGCTACACCGCATCAGTTTTGAAGTATCTAAAATTTTTCCCAGGTGGTAGAAGAGTTCAAGGATTTTAGATGTCCTTAAGAGCAGCGGAGGGTAGGAAGAAATTAAGCCGCGCTCTCCAGTTGGACAGTTATGGATGATGGATGTGTGATAACATTGCTCCCGCTTCCTCCAGAGCACCACTTTGGTTAATTTCGCGCAAATATGTTTTGCGGATATTGATTCCTTTGATATGGTATTCGTTTTGGGAATCGAGTGACCCTGAGTTTCTGCACTTTCCGGGCGAGAAAATCTTATTTCAACAGATTTCTAGCTAAACTTTGTTTCAAAATTCTCACCAAAGAAAGAATGTTTATAATACGGCAGTGGCTTTTGTTTCATGATAATAACTGTATGAATGGCTCATAACCCACCATTAAAACTCGGCGAATTGTGGTTATTCTGTAGTAAATTGCTGTATAAAAGATTGTAGTGCAGCCCCTGTAATAATAAGTTCTACAATGTCAAGCTGAAAACAACTTGTCTGGGTTTGTTCAAGAAACTGTTAGATATTTCCGAACAGGCCATTTTGCCGAAGCGATTAAGTTAAGAGGAGATGAACCTCGGTGACCTTTTTGAAAAATGGAGAGCATTTGCCACCTGTTCTAATATTTTACTGAGGCGAATCCCAGCAGGGTTACCGTATTTTCACTCAAATTGCTCCCCACGGGCCGGGCCTAATTTTGAAGTTATGCCCACAGAAGCGCAACGCGCTCAATAAGCTTTTAATGATATACTGAAAAGTCACAACTTTCCTCAATCCTTCTATCTCCTAGTTTTGAACTAGCCATGTTATTGCCATTTGGAGCTCTAAGTACATTAAAATCCTTTTTTCAGGCGATGGAAGCATGTGTTCCGGAGATAACGCCGACGGGGAGGATGATGATGAGGAAAGAGCAAAAAAGCGCCAGAAGAAGCGCGGCATATTTCCAAAAATGGCAACTAATCACATGAGAGCATGGCTCTTTCAACATTTACAAGTAAGAAACGGCGCAAAAAGTTTCCGTTTGAAGAAAATAAATAGGAAATTTTTAACTACAAACAAGTATTTGACCCTTGCTATTTTCATCTTGAAAGAATAAGGAAACATGACAAAAGAATTAGAATGGTGTCAAGTGAAGGGATAATATTGCCAGATAGGAAAATGATCCATAAGGCCACTATTGACAGATTTATTAACTCAACAGGATCTCGGTAAACATTGACATTTCCTCCACAGCCTCGTATGGAATTACAATTCACTCTCGCAATTTACCGTGATCGTTCAGACTTTAATTTGCTTAGGCAACAGATGCAACGCATTCCAAACGCAACTGGGCAATTGAGAAGCATTTCTGTAACAAAAACAATAAATAGACTAATATTTCATTCACCTTGTGTATCATGAAATATTGCACCTGTACCAATAGTGGCGCCGCAACATTAATAATCCAGGCCAAGCATTAGCGCGTATTAACCTTGTTGTTTCATGTTTCAGCATCCCTATCCTTCCGAAGAGCAAAAAAAGCAACTCGCCCAGGATACCGGACTGACAATTCTACAAGTTAATAATTGGTGAGTGCACAGGCAATTTCCGAAATCACCAATCTTTTATCGTTCACGTCACCATCCGGCAGCACTTTTCCAAATTGCTTCATTTGTGGTAACACTGATTCAAACTGAGAAACCGGCACGTAATTTAATCAGGAAGCTTTTAGACTTGGCCATTAAAATTGAACACTTTTGCGCGTCAACCGCCATCTCTTGCATTTCCGTTCGTTTCACTAACGTTCTGACCTTTTTCAGGTTTATCAATGCAAGGCGGCGGATCGTCCAGCCTATGATCGACCAATCCAACCGACAGGGCAAATCTCCCGTTGTGACCGTATTCAAGTCGCGTCGAAGGAAATCCTCTTCCGGCCAGTCTCCAGGACCTTCGCCGGGACCCCACAGTGCCTACAGCCCTGACCCCACTGGACTTATGCAGGGCTATGGACAACAACCTCCTTTAGGAATGGGAGGTAAGAGGACGATAAAACTCTATTTCCGGGTAAACAATTTCATAATATTCCTTTCTCCAGGATATTCTCAAATGCATGATTCCTGGTCCACCCAGTCCCAAGCAGCACAGCATCTGTATCACAGCCAAGCGCCGTCGTTTTACAATCCCTCTCACCATATGATGATGGCACATCCATTTGGAATGCAGATGGATCCCAGTCAATGCATGGATCTTCATGGATAACGGGAAAGAAATGCTCAGACCGTCAGAAACATGTCTGATCTTTAACTTTGGGATGACGTTAGTTGGTGCAAAATGAAACCCTGTAAAGGGGATCCCGTGTCATTTGACAGTAATATTTTTGCTACATTTACTGTAAAGCTTTGGTCTTTTCGTGTTTTACTTTTGGGAAACTTTAAGATTTTCCCGCTATGTTCTTACCTCCATACTGAATGTACTCTCCTACAACAGCATCGCATTCTCCGCATAAGGGCTACTAGTTTCCTGTAACTTTCGCAAAGTGATCAGGACGGGATAGTGGACATCCGGTTTGTAATCAGGACACTCATCGATGAACTGCCGATGTAGCTTCCAGACAAAGGGGTCGTACATCTTCTCGATTCTGACGTGGAAAGATTTCTCGGCAAGCCGCGTGAAGTCAACTAGAGTTGTATTTCTGTAAGGGGCGAACAGCCACGCCACGCCGCCCTGAAACACAGAGGTCCAGGAAATAATCATCGGAAAACAGAACGGTGTTTTCCATTTGGAACCTACGTTAGAACGCAAAATTCTGTGCAAGCATGTCAATAGTGAAAGGTGATATTCGGGTAAGAAGAGGCAGTCAGCTGCTACAACGTAATCAAAACTGTTAGTGCATTCTTTCCAATCCTCCTCGAAGTCCCAACGCAAGTTTCTAATACAAAAAGAAAACAGCCGGTTTAACGGTTATAACCCAATAATTTTAGCAAGAAAATCTCACTTCACCACTGTATTCGATGTTTTATATCCGTCCCGGCTTCGGTTAAAATCAACGATCTTCAACGTGTCTGCGGACAGAATTGGTCAAAAGATTTAAAAGGTCACCTAAAACATATGTTCAATCGTTCATACTTGATACACATCTGGGATTTCCGTCTGTCAGAAGCAGGAATTCCACACCCACCAAGTACGCGATCTGCCAAAATATTTCTTACAACATATTTTCTTGTTGTGACTCAGTCTTCCCAAGAAAGACAACTGCCAAATCACGAACCAGATTTCCGGCCAGGCATGTCATTCCGCCACCCAATTCGCAAACTCTTTTGCCACTGAAAGGTATTTATATCAGGTCAAACAGATTTGCTTGACTGTATTTCCGGCGCGAAACTGCACTGCCTGGCTTACCGTAGTATCTCTTTGTTTTTCATGCAGTAGTAAGCCAAGACTTCTTCACATGGCCAGATACCTGAATTGTTACAGCAGTGGTTAGACATCGGGACATCAAACTGGACTAAAGAGAATACCTACATATATTTCCGGTATTGTCGAAACTTTGAATATCATTCCTGCTCACGGATGGTGAGCACCTGAGATCAACAAGAAAAATCGAATATACGGCAGTAAGAGATTTATGAGGGATGATCCCAGATGGCGCTTACTGGACGAATAGACCCTTTCTTGGAAAGGGATCAGAATGAGATATTGTCGTAAACGTTTGATCAACATTGGGCTCCTTCCAAGCTGGATCCAGTTCGTTGGACATGACACGATGATCTTTTAGAGAATCGTCCAATAAGTAAAGCGTCCAGGGGTCGTTATCGATGACAATGTCCATCCTTCTAAACAAGCCAAACGCCAATAACTTTCTTTTCGATTCGCCACAGGAAATCGTTGGAGAAACAGGAACATCTACATCATCGTCCTTGCAGTCAAGCTTCGCTTTACTAGAACGCAGTACCTAAGAAAGCAAACTAGTAGGCGAACGGCAGTCTCGCACTAGAAATGCTTACCTGCGATGCGAAGTTCCAGCGCGATTTGGCTGCAGAATGTTTTTTCTGTGATGTACTCGTACTAGAGCATTGTAGAATGGGGCTCAACGGATCACACCGGAATGATTCTGCGCTTTCTGCGGACATGGGAATGAAGACCAAATATATTTTAAAGTAAAGAACACTGGTGGAAACCGCGACTGGTCAGCAAGAAACTACATCAACAAAGCATGAAATTTGGTGATTGTGAGAGCGAAGTACGAAGTCCACGGTGGCGTAATTCAGGATGAAATGCCCCCCCCCCCCCTCATAGCTTTTGTTGGATGAATGCAAGTCTTAAGCGTCCAATATGGTACTGCCTTGATTCGCCGAAACGACATCTTGCCGAAAAGACATTTCGCCGATTTTTTTAGCCGAGAAGACTA
>JAQIWT010000311.1:0-23825 GCA_034696485.1 Isohypsibius dastychi
CTCTAATCCCTGCAAACATGGCGGAAACTGCGTGGACAGCGAGCATGGAGTATCGTGTATCTGTACAAACACCGGATATTCCGGAAAATTATGCACGCTTCCGCTGCTAATGGAGAGCTGTGCTAATTTGTTTTTGGCGGGAGAACGACGAAGTGGAGTGCACTTGTGAGTCGCCATCCGGTGTTCCCTGCGACGCTGGTGACAATTGTTTCTTTCAAGGGTTGACATTGATGGAAATGGACCTCGTCATGTTTACTGCAGTATGAATGCAACAGAGTCCAAGGGAACAACAACTATATCTCACAATCTGCCGTCTGTCGAACTGAAAAGTTACTCACTTGGAGGTGCGAGATATGAACTCAAATACCGTAATATGGACCAGACTGCGTTGAAGCGACTGGTGGAAAGTTCGGAAGATTGTCGACAATCTGTATCTTTCAAATGCCGTAACACTCCGCTAAAGTGAGCGAAGCTTATCACCACTTTTCACGAACATGATGAGTAATTTTATGACCTTACATTTTAGAATGGGAACTCATACCTGGTTCCGTTCAATTCACGACGCAAATGTCACAAACTTTGGATCAGCTGCAGTGAAAGTAAGCGTGGTTGTATAAAGAAATTCAGCCGGAATTATATTTTGGATTTTTTTCAGAACTGCGATGTGAATGATAACGTCGACCGGGTAAAGGTCACCAATTATATTTTTCGTGGTAATTCTTCATTTGCTGATTTTAGGTCGATGAGGGTTATATAACCGGGAAACGAAATGTTCCCGTTTCCAGTATTAACATTCTGAACAGAGACTCTAAAGGGAAAGGTGTACTGACTATTGGACCGTTGGAATGCCAAGGCAAGCCGGGAGCCCAAGAAGCGATCTCGTTCATGTCGAAAAACAGTTATCTTCGTCTGCCAACTCTGAAACCACAGGAGAATTTCCAGTTTTATTTCAAGACTTTTCTGCACAAAGCGTCTCTGTTACATCAGGGAACTGCTTTGAGGGTTGATTTGAAGAACGGTATTTACCAAAAATTAACGAATTCGTTCACATCTGCTGATTATGGTTTCATTACAGATTCTTGTGTTTCACTTTATCTGAATCTTGGTGGCGAAGAGCAGTCAGTCTCAGCATGCGTTCCCAAGCTCCTGAACAACGGCGGATGGCATTTGGTAAAAGTTCAGTTCGGTTTCCGGGAAGTCCGACTGACAGTGGATTTGGTTGGAAATTACCACTCTTGGAACTTCGGTCAAAAGCTTCAACCTTTCACTGGATTTCTTACTTTCGGAGCATACGAACCGTATGTTGATAATAAAATTCCATTTCCGGTAGATTGTTTATGTGTTTTTTTCGATAGCGACACAAGATCAGCATTAAGTGAACCAGGAGTTATCGGCTGCATAAAAGGATTCGCGAGGGGATCCCAACCAGTTGATATTTCGGCAGCCGCTAATAACCAGAATTCCGAGGGAATCGGAAGAGACTGTGTCGAAACATGCAAACCTGATACGTGTCAAAATAACGCGGAGTGCTTTGATAAATTTGGAGACTTCGATTGTATTTGCTCAAACCCAGTCGCGCATTCTGGAAAAAATTGTGAAATAAGTGAGTAGATTTATTCCTATTTTCTGTGGGTTTTCTTACCGCTTTCTTCCATCCAGATATCAACACAAACCCAGTAACATTCGGGAACGCCAGTGCGTCCTACATTCAATACCAAGCAGTTCCAGCTCAGATTCTGAACGAGTCAATTCTGCTGAGCTTCCGCACTCACGCCCCCGGTGGACTATTGTTTTATTCCCATGATAACCTCAACAATTTCATCCAACTCCATTTGCAAGATGGCAACCGAGTCATCGTGACCTTTAACCTTCTTAACCGAATTCAGCGATTAGCTGTTAACCGAGAAGGCCTCAGCGATGGAAAATGGCATCAAGTCCGTCTTGCTCACACAGAAAATTCCGTCAGCTTGGAAGTCGATTTTGAATACAAATCAGCAATGAAATTGAGCGGCGGATATGTTCTTCTGAATCGGTATACACCAAGACCATGGCCTCTGTCTGATAAAGCCCTGGAAACTGTGCTTCCTCCACGACCGAATTTCGCGACTGTTGCATTTCAAGTGCTGTATGTTGGTGGAGTCAAAAGACCAGAATATAGTTCATCGATTCAGGGATTCCACGGTTGTATTCGAGGAGTTAAAATCGGCGACCATCTGCTTGATTTGTCTGACCCAGGCCCAGATGCCGAAGGTGACCGGGAAAGGGATCCAGGCGTCACTGACGGATGTCAAGCTGGTTGTGAATTGGCCAACCCATGCAGTAATGGAGGACAATGCATTAATAAATGGGGAGATCAGGAAAGTCCTGCTGAATGTCGATGCGAGTCCACGTCATTCGGCGGACCAACTTGTTCGGAAGGTATTTTCAGTTTTCCGTCATCGAAATTCACTGATTTGAAAATTCGCATGGTTAACTTTGTTTTACAGATATTGGTGCATCGTTTGATGGATCATCTCGTTTGGTTGTCGAGTATAAGCCAGGTCCAACAGTCTTCGCGCTCGACCTTGCTCGATCCATGAGATTCCGCTTGGCGTTCTCAACGAGCACCGTTCCGAACACCTCCGTCGCACTTCTTTTCGTCCAATTTTCCCAGTAAGACTGGGAAAATTTGTCATTGGTTTTGAAACTGTGTTTGAAATATTGAGATATTAAAAAGTTACTAAGGTTAACATATGAGTTTTCTTAATTTTTGTATTTTCAGGCGCGCCGCTGAATTGGTGTTCTCACTGACTCCAGAAGGTTTTGTCAAATTTGACCTTTACTCTGAGCCATCCAACCATTTCAGTCAGTTGGTTGAGGGAAATTTCACAAACGGACAACGCCACCACTTGGTACTGACAACAGCAGGCCGCTCCGTGACCTTTCAGGTACTCGATCAACAACACTGGGTCTTCAGTCTTTTGCATTTTTCGATATGATTCAGGTTGATGACAACGTAAAGACCGTCGATTTGCCGTTTGATTTATCTCCGGCGTTTGCTCATTATATCACAGTTGGTGGAATTGACGTCCCCACTAGGAAAGAAACCTTGTCGGAATTTGGATTATATGTGGGCTGCTTGTCAAGTAAGATCAGGCTAATTAAATGTTGATAAATTGCAATTTATTTGAATTGTAGCGTTGTAGCTGTCGTGATGAATTCCATTTTGTTATTCATTTATTTATTTTTTTATCTGTGGATTGTAGATGTTGTGATTGATTCGCCGAACCAAAGATCATCGGTGTTGGAGCCGTTGAAGCTCGGCCTTCGTAACGAAGACCTTCCATTCACTGGCCACCGATTCACTGGCGAAAACTTGCAAGAAGGACAATGTGCTGCTTTTGCTGTGAAAATTCAGGACCTCGATCTTCCCGATAATGAGCTTCCGACTACCGTAAATTAACTTAACAAAAGCATCGAAATTCGTTTTAAATTCTGTTTGTTGCGAACAGGGACTGTCGTTCCCACCATGGGACGTCGCGCCGGCAACCGCGGAAGAATATCAAGTAGCAGCACCAAAGCCATATACTCCTCCGCTTGAACGCAATACCGGCATAAGTAACTATAATACTTCCATCGTTTTTTTGTGAACCGAATATAACTGCGTACATTTTTTAGTTGTTGGAGTTGTATGTGGATTGTTTCTATTAGCAGTTATTATAGCAGTGCTGGTTTACATGTGCCGGCTAAGGAGTGCGAGAAGAAACAAATATGACGTCGACCGAGAGCAAAGAGAATTTTTGCCAGAGAACGACAAACTTCTAACACCAGCGGGTTGGTTAATGAATTTTATTAAAGCGATTTTATTAAAGAAATTTTATTTGTTACAGATATCAAGAATCCAGAAAATTTGAAATTATCGCCATCAAGACAGGTGCCTGATGCATTAAATAACAACACAGCAGCATATAACCCTCGGGTTACGAGATATATCGAGCAAGATTGAACCAACGTTTTGTGTTTGCTTTTTTAGTGAGTGATGCTTGATGAAACAAGGTGATTGCCGGTACCGGATGAATCCTGCCATTTTGAGAAACCCTATTCTTTTGTTCGTTACCTGGACTTTGTTGTGCTCGTGAATTCCCCCATCGTTGTTTTTTTATTTTGAATGTTTTACGATATCTTGGTCAGTGGTAATGGGGTTGATATGATCAGCATGAATAAAATTGGAACCGAAATCGTATCTACTTGAAAATCGGAAAAGCGGAAAAAAAAGAAACGCGAGAGCGTACAACATGGAAAGGTCATTAACTGAGCGCGGCATGATGGGTCTGTTGTTAATGTAGCGGCGGAGCGAGTTATGCTGTTGTTGTATTTTCGTCTACCGGAAAATTGTCCGCGCCGCCTAATTTCGTAGAAAGTGTCATTCATTTGACTTGCTAGAGGAATGTCATCTATTCGGATTCCTTCAAGACATTGGAATCGATGGGTGGAATGCAAGTTGATGGAATGTGATCCGCAGATCATCAAAGAGTGAGAATAGGTCATCTTCATGCAGTCTTGCTCGGCCTTGTATTCAAGGAAAGTCGAGCCCGCCCGTCCGTCCCAGAAAATGCGATCGATTATTTTGCAGCCAGTATGTTTATCAGCTTTGGATGTGATGCCTGTGTAGAGAGGATAGAAAGAGAGCTGTTTTGATCCTTCACATCTCAGTGCATGCGCGCATATTCTGTTTTTCCCAGCCAAGCAGGCATCGATCTCTTCTGGCCTTCAGTTGAATTGCCAAAATCTGGGCAAGAAGCTCTGAATCAGTGTCTGGTATATCGGATAGCCATATTGAATATCGCGCAGAAATTTTCCATGTCTAATGGCTGAGGAAGAACTGGACAACTTTGAATTGGAACTGGAGCTGTCCAAAGCGCCACTGGCTCAAAGTGAAGGGCAGACTGAAGAAGAGGAAGAGTGGGAAGAATTCGAAACAGCCACTTCCGGTACGGACTTGGATCCATTCTCCCAGCAGTCAAATTTTGGAGGAAGTTCTGGATATTCCAGTCTTGCTGGCACGCAGGAGAATTTGAAGCTAAAAGGTAAAATGTCCAGCTCGCAGTTTGGCGGTTCATTGGAAGATTTGGTGGAAAGTTTCGATCAGAAAATCAGCGAATGTTTCCGCGATTTGAACAGCGATGTTTCTGACTTCGCTCCCACAACTATTCGAACCCAGGAAGAAGCGCTTGCTCAGTCACGTTTCTGGAAGGATTTAACCAGCTCCTTTGGGACAGCTTTGCCCGTGGATTGGTCAAAGACCGTCATTCGAAATAAATTGTTCTTGCCCGTTTTGGATCTAAAACCTCAACCTGGAAGCGCTGGCCTTGGCCATAAAAATGCAACTGGAGACAGCCAGAGTTCATCGGATGAAGAACTGTGTAATCAACTAGACATGCATGCCATGATCGCGTCTCATCACCAAACTCAGCAAGGCGAAATGGCCACAGCGGATGAGGTTATTAAAGAAATCGATGCGATGATGCAGATTGTGAGTGATTAATTCGAAGTTGATTTTTTGCGACTGAAAAATGCTTCCCATCGATTTTGTTTGCTGTAAGGTGATATTTGATTGTGAAAGTGTTTGCAGGACGACGAATCTGAAAATCCCCATGATGAACAGCAGCACTCCAATTATACTTCCGCCGGCGGCAGCGATGAAGATAACAAGGGTCTTCCGAGTCTTCCTTCGCCGCTCTACGAAGACAAATTGCAAGAAATGAGCATGCTTGATCAGATGGAATTGCAGGCTGAGCTGGAGAGACTCACTCAGCAGTATTCTGAAACGTTGGTTCAGGAACTAGCTCTTCGAGATGAACTCCAGGTGCGAATTCGTATTACATTTTAAAATTGAGCCATATTGATTTTGTTGAATAAGGGCTGGTTATATAATGCTTCACTGATTTCTTTTCAGTTCGAAAAGGAAGTCAAGAATAGTTTCATATCGGAACTCATTAAAGTGCAAAACAAGCGGCGCCATTATGCAGTCGACCGAAAGCGGAGCATCAAAGCCCGAACTCCATCTGAAAGTGGAGCAAAGTACTTGACGACAGTTATCCCGTACGAACCAAGCCAGCTCACCACTCGTCACATGCAGATCATGATTAAAATCCTGGCGGCAATTAATGAAGACAGTCCCACAACTCCCACCTTGCTCACCGATTACATTCTCAAGGTGCTCTGTCCGAAAGATGAATGAACGTGTTTTGGGCTGATTCGTGTTCGGCTTTTCCGGTTAACACTACTTTCCGATCTCAAATGGTTAGAATTTTTAACTAAGCTAGCTTAACGCGACGTTTTCAGGAATTCTGTTATTATTTTCTGTTCTTGTCTTATTGGTCTTCCTCGTTCTCAGGTGTGCTTGTGAGCTGATATGCTTCAAATTTGACTAGTCCGTGTTTTCTAGTCTTTTATTTTAGTTCCTGTGTTTTTGATAACCGAAGTTTTATGGAGCAGCTGTGAGAAAAAGACTGGAAACTGATATCCGACATAAAGAAATACTGTAATTTGCCCACTGATCCCTAATTTATTCATCTCTTATTCACCAAGTCGATATAATTTCGAGAAATTATTTCCGTACATTCCAGTCAACTCTCGAAAGATGAACCGCTCAGAAAAAGAGGAATCAATCAGCAGAGCCCAACAATGTTAAAGGTTTCCGTTCCACAGGCGGCTTCATCACTTCCGGTCACGAGCTCCTGCCTTATAAGCACGGATAAAGAGTAAGAAGAACAGAAAAAAACAACAAAAACGAAAGCACTCTCGTGACAAAGGCTCCAAAATCAGACGCCTTGACCTTTTCTTCAACATCCAAAATCCGTCAATCATCCTGACGAAGGAGCGTAAAATGAAGCACTCCATCCAGTATGGTACAAAATGATCACGTCCAATGATCCTGCGCACAGGAAGAGAGGATGCCATCGGTTTAGTAGTTATTTGAATTCATCTGATTGAAAGAAGACGAGGAGGAAGGAGCTCGATCAGCAGCAGTGCTGCTACTGCCTTTGGTCAGTTTTGTTCCAAGCTGAAGATATTCATCATTCACCAGCTGACGCACTTCCGGTCTCTCGTCTTTCCTCAAAGTGAGACAGCGTCGGATGAAATTCTGAAATAATATATTAAACTCAAAGTCAATGAGCTGCAAATTAACAACAAACACAAACAGTGCAAGGATATCACTTTACGGTGCAACAGTAGCTTCACCTTAGCTTCCAAAGATATTGTCGGTTTTGCGGGGAATTCAACTTCTTTTGCATGCAGTATCGTAAGATTGTTGAGCACCTCGCGCTGAGATTGTTTGTCTCCATACGGCTAAATACAAAAACTGTAACTTCTTACTTACGTAGAATTTGTTTAATAAACGCACCTTTTTGCCGTATAGCATCTGATAGAATATTACGCCGACACTCCAAACATCAACCTTGCTCGATATTTTGGGCACGTTTGCAGTGTCGAACACTTCCGGCGGCAAATACCAGTACGTGCCCGCACCCTGCGATGTCAGATCCATTCCACAATCGCTGTTGTAGTGCTCATCATCGCACACTTTACTCAACCCAAAATCTGTAACTTTGATTTCACCGGAAGCGTTGCCATTTCCCAGTAAAATATTTCCTTAAAAAAAAGCAACCATATACAATTCCACGGAAGAAAATCAGAGGCTACACAACTTACCCGGCTTCAGATCGTAGTGAATAATGGGGGGTTTCAGTTCGTTGAAATATTTAAGCGCGCTTACGACCTGACAAATAATAGCCCGCGCTTCCCGTTCGGGAATCGTTTTCTGTTGTTTCAGGTAGAAATCCAAGTCGTTCCCTTCGACATATTCAAGGACAGTGGCAAACCTACATTCACCACACAAATGATAAAACCAGCACTCATCGATTTTGTAAATAAACACGCGTCCGACTTACGAGTTGGAATCAATCTCGAAAACATCGTAGAGCTTCACAACTCGGGGATGCGTTAAATGGCGATGCACGTGATATTCCCTCAAAGCATGCCTGAAAAATCAATTCAACGACGTCAGCTCACTGGTACCAACACAAAATTCAACATAGATCATAATTCAGGAAGAAATTCCGAATGCACAAAACAAATTAGTTAGTCTGTCTTACTTTATATAGTTGTCCTTCTTTTCGTCCTTCCATTCTTTTATCAGCTGATGCACTTTCACAGCCACGTATCTTTGCTCTTCCAGATCGAATGCTTTGTGGACTTCACTGAATCCGCCCTTGCCGATCAACGAAAGCAAAAGGTATCGAGTTTTTAGCACTGGGTTGTTTTTGAAGACTGATTGGTCTTCATTGAAGATGCGCTTTAGTTCCCGGATGTGCAGAAGACGCTCTCTCTCTGTCCGCTCAAGATCTGCTTGGCAGTCTTGTTCGTCCTTTTTGAGCTGCGCTGTCCTCAACTTCAATATTTCGTCTTCCAGGGTATAATCAGCCCAGGTCCACCTACAATGAATGGATTAAAAATAATCGTAAATTAAAACGGTATCCCGATTTACTCCTTCGCTTCCGGCTGCACAAATTCTGTTGACCAGTTATTAGGCCCATTCGCAGTGTTTCCGGAGGCTGCCGATAAGTTTCCAGCGAAAGGTGATGCAGCCTGGCCACCAGCAGCTGCCGCAACCGAGATTTCTCCATCTTGTAAATTAGAAGAGCTTGCCGAGGGAGTGAGGCTACTGTTTGCAAACTTTTTTGAATTTCCTCTGTCGGTCGGCTTCCGTTTCTGAAGAAGTTTGCGCCTTCTATCGAGTTCCTCTTTTTCCGCTTGAATTTCATCCATCTTTCTAGAAAAAGCGAATAACTGATGCAATCGTGGCAAAACAGACTCAATTTCCACGAACTTGTGAATTTCGATGAACGCGTAACCATCGAGGAATTTCTCTTCGAAGTTCGCGCCTTCTCGCTGAGTAACGAACTGTCCTAGCTTCATTCGATTATGGACGGACTTTGATCGCGAGCTTTTACGTTCCATGGCGCTCTAAACAGCCACATCTTTCAGACACATTCAATCAACAAGGCATTTGCGCTTTACCTTTTCAATGAGCAGCTTCTTCTCCATTTCCACACATTTATTAAGTCGATCATCGGCAACCTCAACCTTATGCTTCAGCCGCATGCTATCCTTCAAAGCATCCGCAATTTTCTGCAGCAAAGACAGCTTTAAAAACTGCTTCCCCGAGATGCATGACAAAATCTCACCAATTCGTACGTCTGTGCGACTTTATCCTTATCAGCCTTTTCGGAAGTCTGCCGTTGAATCATCGTTTGGATATCCCTAATGGTGAGCTCAGTCTACAGGAAAGATTATGTGAGCACGTGAACTGATCAAAGTTTGAACTCTTCAATTACCTGACATGCCATACTGTTTTTGTAAGATGCCTGACCATTGACAGCTGCGCCAACCGTCGGGGTGGATGGATAAGATGGCGAATAAGTAGGAAAGCCAACAGAGGGTAGGTGTAATGGCGACTGCGATCCAGCCGGAGCAGCGGATGGCGAAAAACGGGGTGTGTTGGCGGAAACAGCTGCTTGAGATGGCATTGGTGATCCACCAGCCGCAGACCTGACAGAATCGCTGCCTTTCCGTCCAGGAGGTCCGTTTGATAATGACGAAGTATCGAGTTTTGAGCTCTTATTATTTACTAAACAAGAAACTGGGCTATTCGTGGTTGAGGGTATAAAAGAACAATTCTTGCAATTACCAGGCGTGTCCTTAGCTTTTCCCCGTTTCCTTTTGCGTGGCTCAGGTTTTCCGGAAGGAAGAGATTCGGCAGGCATTTGTGAGACGGAGTTACTACTGGTTGATCCACGAATATCACTAGGGATCTGCGAAATCAAATCTTCAGAACCACCGCGTAAGGACGTGAAGTAGAATAAAAGCACCTCAGAGTTAGCAGGTTCCCCTGAATGGGACGAAGTGCTCCGTACACTGACATTGGAATCATCGCGATTAACAGGTCCTTCTGGTGCCAAAGTCGGTGGAAGGATGAGCAAAGGACTCGGACCAGTATTGTTGACGGTATGATTCTCGAAGTTAAGCGGGCTAAGAATGTAGGTCATTTTCTGTGCAGCATTTGGAGAATCCTGATGAACAGGAACGAAATGGAACTACAAAATGCGAATTCCGTTAGATCGACGATGCAAAAACGCTCTCGCGATAAACATACAGTGGCTGGGGTATTCATCGCTGCAAATGTTGTACTTGGAGTAGATGCAGTTATGGCTGATGTGCTGGATGCACCAGAAAGACGAGCTTCCAATAGTTCCTGCTTGCGAGGATCAATGGTCGGTGGATGCGACGACAGCGAATGCTGAACGGAACTTGACATTACTGGACGACATCCAAACACCTAAACGCATTAATTAGCAACGATAAACGATTTGATATGCTGCTGCGACATTGTTGTTTTGGACAAACAGAACAAAAACGAGGAACAACATGAAGTTAAAGCTAAAAACACTGCATTTGTTTTTAGAAATGATCCAAGGTCACAAGGACCCATTTAACACAACATACCGTTTCGCCAAAACAATCCACGAAAATGAGTCCGAAGAGAAACGTGTAACCGGAGGATATTCCGGTATGATAATGATAAATTGTGGTTCCGAAACTTCGGAAGAAAGAGCGATTCTTCAGAAAGAACGATTCAGCCAGAAATGCAGACTCCAAATTCCCAATGAAAATAAAGCACAACAGCGCTCGAACGATCTAGAACGCAGTCCCTCCGCATCTCAATTTACATCGTGAAAATGCAGAATATTCGGTCCACAAGAAGGTTCCACTAAATGAGAGTCCGGAATGACGGAGTCGAGGGAATTTCTCAGGAACAATGGAAACGAAAATGGTCAAACTTTTAATTTTCTGAAAATTTCTGAAAATTTCTCTGCCTGCCCCACTGAATCGACCACTGTGTGGGCGCCCATCTTTGGCAACTGAACGCATTACCGTAAGGTGCGATTTTATCTTACCACCTCCCTCACTGCTTGGTAGTTACCTTACTAGCATGTTTTGGACCAAAATTTTCCTCTTCCTGATTTTGTTAATTTGCTGCTGGAAGAGTAGCATATGGATTCTGGGCAAATACTGGACTTTTGAAGCATTTCTTCCTGGAAGATTTATGGGCTCAGCGCTGTCATCCTCTACGCGTACCATGTCGTCCCACATTTCAAGACGCCCGAACACATTCACGATAAACCCTTCCTCCAAACACTCCGGAACTGTTTGTGGAAATCCCGGTTTTAACGCAAGAATTGCATCTTAATTTTTGTGTCTCATAGGTGATCTTCTTGCACGGATTGGGAGATACAGGGTAAGTCACGCGGAAAAAATAATTAATTCAGCACCACTTCAGTTCTGCTATTTGGTCACACTAGCTTGTTTTTAAGCCTTTTTTTCTCAGTTCCTTGAAAAAAAAAATGTAATGAATTCAGCAAGTGAAGTGAAAGAATCTTTATGTTTTACAGGCAAGGATGGTCGATGGCGCTTCAAGACATTCGCGACCCGCACATCAAGTATATCTGTCCAACAGCGTAAGCCAATTACAGTAAACGCGATTTGTGTCTCGTTTGGATTTTGACATCGCGGAAGTGTATAATATCGGTTTTTCAGGGGTGCTATTCCAGTCACACTTAATGGCGGCATGCGCATGCCTTCTTGGTAAATCGGCGCCAATCTATTCCACGTAATTACATTTAATAGACGGATGTTTCGTTTAGGTTTGACCTCCATTCGCTGCAAGTCGGTGGCAGGGAAGATGCTGATGGAATCAGGAAAGCTGTCAAAGAAATGGGTACTAGTAGATGAAAGACCTTGACGGTTTTCGTATGGATGGATGGAAAATCCGTTTTTGTTTCAGTGACCGAGCTGATTGCGGAAGAAGAAGCTGCTGGTATTCCATCGGAAAAAATTGTGCTGGGTGGATTCAGCCAGGGTAATTATTGGGGAATCGGTTCTTGTAATGAGCTAATTCCAAAACAATTCACTGTCAATCTATTCAAAGAAGAGCCCCGTATTGCTGTAGGTGGAGCATTGGCTTTGTACGCCGCATTGACCTTTCCCAAACGTCTTGCCGGAGTTTTTGCTTTGAGCTCTTGGTTCGTGGGTCTGATGTTATTCTTGTGGTTTATTTCTAATCCAAAATTGTTACAGGCTTCCGCTGGCACCTGAGTTTCCAAAGGTAGGTTTTATATATTTCCGTCTTCAATTTCGTGTCTTGAGATGTGTACTCTTATAGATTCATTCGGCGATTAACAAGGATATCCCGGTCTTGCTCTGCCATGGTGATTCTGACCCTTTGGTTGCTCCACAAGTTGGTGTGATGACTAAGGCCAAGTTGTCCGAGTTCGTCCCAAATATCACCGCAAAGATTTACAAAGGTCTCGGTCACAGTTCATCCGATGAAGTGCGTAATATTAATTGTAGTTGAACGTTCTGTGGTCATCAGTCTTACATTTACAGGAAATGGAGGATTTGAAGAAGTTTATTTCTACATGTTTGCGTTAAAGAGAAAGAGATTGCTCTAATTTTTGACTTGGTTCACGTTTAATTTAATATTTTCTTGTCACGCAACGTATTTGTGAAGCTTTTCTTCGGCGGTTAACTTGTAATTTCATCTTTCACCTATGTTCGATTAGATTCTGTATTGACTGTCGGATTCCAACATATAAAGCGGGAAGTAATGTGCGAACGAAATAAACAGGTACATGCTTTATAATCCTTCCAATCCCGGAAGAAGTTTTCTTTGATGAAAGCTATGCAAGAAGTGTAAGATCTCCACATGGAGAACAAACATCCGAACTGAAAAAGGCCCCATCAATAACCAAAAGGCGTTTGTGCCGAATACATGAAGAATCAGTCGGAAGGATGGAATGGAAAATAGACATATGGGAGGACAACCACTTTTTCACCAGTTCGGGTAGAGTCCACAAAAGTTTCTGTCCATCCTCGCTCGACCGAGCCATTTGAGCCTGTATGGAGCTTAACGCCCGCCTGGTCTGGTGAAAGAACATCGAGCTCCCGCATAATAGCTGCAAGTTCGGCGTCAATCGGATCAGGTCCACGACCTCGAGGATGCGCTGGAGCCGGCGGGGTTTCCGGTGATATGGATGAACTGCTTTGTGTCCGCTGACTTTCGGAAGGTTCCATCTTCTTTCGTTTTCGATTATCTTTGGACAGATGAGGCATCACAGATGAGGAAGAAGTACTACGAGATTCATCACAGATATCCACCGGCGGCAGTTCAATGTGCGAAATAGCACCTGGCATCTCTCTTCGAAACTCGGATAACAGTTCCTGATGAGACTTGACTTTTTCCAGACGCTTCGCAGGCGGTCGGAGACGAGCAGGGATAGCTGGATGAACTTCCGTCGGAGTCGAATTTGAGTCGCCATCGAACAGACCATCGCGCGAAGAGTTTGTGTCAGCGGGGACAATTAAAGGACTGTTAGAACGGCTGTCTGATATCGTAATGATTCCCTGAAGACGCAAAAAAACATGAACAATATCCTATAACATTGTTATAAAAACATGAACTTCCGTATGACAATGTAATGAATGTATCACTTCAGGAATCTGATACAATTCCGCATACGAAAAACGAACAAATAAAATTTGAATTTCTAGTTCAGAAGCAGATTAAATATACTTAATCATAGTCTCAAGTTGACAAATTTCTAAACCGAAGACTGCCATGAAAAAGAAGGGTAAGAAATGTCATCACACCTACCTTGAACCGTTTCGCTTGAGGAAGCGAAGGCGAGTCAGGAACTGTCACAATCTCGACATCTGGCTTAGGTTCTTTATCTTTCTTAGGGACAGCAAGTTTCAGTGTTATCCTTCCACTACCAGAATTTACAGGAACGCTTCCGGGAGGTTTGGCCAACGGAGAACCACCAGATCCATGTCCGTTCAATCCATTCGTCGTAGATTTCTGCAGAGCTGGTGATCCTTGGGCAGAAGAAATTTGTGGAGAATTCGACGATATAGATCCATTCGAAGAAACATCAGTTCTCTTTTTAACAACTTCAAACCAAACACGAACCAGTTCTTTGATACGTTTTCCAAGATTGCGATCTGATGAATTCTTTCCCAGCTGCTTCCGCAAATTGTTGATAAACTTTCCAATACTCGTGGTCAGGAGCACTTGGTGATCAATTTGAAGAGATTCCAGCTCAGTGATGGCCTCCTCAAACATCGCTGGATTAATGACATTATTCTGATCGTCCACGCAGCTCAGAATTCGGTTCTGGATGGCTTTTACTCGCCCTTCCATGCCGGCCATGGACAAGCCCTGAATATGATCAGCAAGGATTTCATGAAATCAGACTTTTCTTCACGGGAATTCAGGAATCGAAATAAACCTGCTGCAAATACTGAAATTGTCAATAGAGGATCTTCGGATGAAAATGCGGAGTATCTGGCAAGAGATTTCTTTGCCCTGAATTCATTGTAAAAGAATCACAAGGGGTACGCGATGGATTTGAGTCGACCCCTTGACATGCTCCAAAGATCCGGCCGTTGTTGCTGCCATTGACCTGACCACAATATAAAAATAACTCCTTCTTTTCAGAAAAGATAGCTCAAACTCAAAGTATGTCAGGAAACTCTGGATTCCCGATGGACGATTATTTACCAGAAATGTCGCGCCAGTGAAATGATTTGTACTGGGAAGATATGGGAACATCTTGCACCTCTTTGCTGCCTCGTCAGGAGCCAAAACTCCGATTCGTTTGAAAAGCTGTTGGACATCGGTTTTATCGCAGAATTTCTTATTTTGGAAATATGATGACAACGCGAGGATCGACGGAGAATTTTGGGTCTGAATTGTAATTCGGTATTTCTAATCATGCGTTGGAAGTGGGGATCTGCATACGGTTGTATTTGAAGATGAAATGAGTCGAGCGGGGTAAGTCGGAATTGCTATTTTCTCATTAGGAATTTATTCGTGTTTGTTGGAATTAAATGCATATTGCAGGATTGAAATTAAGCTAAATGTTTCCTTTCTCTGTCTCTCTAGTTTTCATCGGCAAAAAGGATGAGAAAGTGATGGGAAATGGTCTTCTCTTTCCCCTTGAATAGGCATTTCCGCCGGCTTTTGTGAGTGTGTTCATAAAGCAAGCCCACGTTCTTTTGCTCCCATCCGATTCAACGCCGTCCTCCCAATCTCGTAACTCGGCTGTGGCTTATTTCATCTAGTAAAGTGACGTCGCCACTGTTTGGCTGGATTGAATGAGCGTGCTGGCAGATTACACTCATGTTTTACTGGCAGCAGGAAATACGAGGCATGCTCCCGTCCCCGAGAAAGTGCATGTTACTTATCATCATGAAGAACAACTGAAAAGGAATAGCCATACCATCATTTGGTGTTGCTTTCCATTTGGACATGTTGACGATGAATTGTGACTTGTGGATAGCCCATTATCTTCTGGACTCTTAATCCTTGTGCTCACACCTTTTTAGCCAGCCGTATCTTTCACCTGGCACCTGGGAAGAGGGGGAATCGAATCGATCAGACTGCATCCCTGCTGTGGAATTCTTCCTTTTTATCTTCCTAATTTGTGACCCTGGCTATTCATCGTGATGATGAAGCAGGATTCCCGACCGGTAAGAAAGTTGAAAATGAGGAATATTTCACTTTTTTGATATCTCTCTTGGGAAGATTGAACTGAGATATGCAGCGTTTTTTAAAGAGATGCTGAAAAAGTTCTTGTGGATTCTAGGAGTTATGAATATTTTTGAATTATCTGATGTATGCTTTTGCGAAGTTTGCTCAGCTGAGAGTGGTGTGCCTCAAGTATCTTGCCAATCTTAATTGATTTTTGCGATGGGGGCATTTGATTTCGTAATGCTTGTTTGGAGAGAGTACACGTTTTGTTGGGGCCATCGGGGTCATTGCAGGCCCGAGCGATGATAATTTGGATGGCAGATAGATGCAAATTGGTGGGACGAAAAGGTCTGGAAAAGAGGAGGAAAAAGTGCATAGTGAAGCTGAGGTTTGCTTGGCCATGTATCTTTGAAGAAGAATAACGGAATGCAAGCAGGGACAGCCTGCTGGTTACTTTTTATGGGAAACGATCGATGATTTAGAGAAAAGGATGGATAAAGAACATGTTCGTGTTGGTAGCTCTTGTGCTCTCCAAGTTGGGATGCCGCTGGCTTAACCCAGCTTTTTCTCAGCGTCAATTAAAGTCTCAAAAAGCAATTGTTTGTTATTCTCAGCGAGTAGCAGAAGCGGAACTCTTAAAATTCTTTGAAAGAATAATTCCTCTCCCCCATGATAAAACGCCATTTATCCCAAAATATATCTTTCGGATGATTTTTTTTGCTTGGTATCAAAATTAGGTGAACTTGTATTACAAACGAATTACCGAATAAAAACCCGGCGCGTTGTTCTTTATACACTATCCCTCCAGGTTCTCATTCAAACGCTGTTTAGAATCTATTTTCATTTTGTCTTAACTACTATATTTTCTGTTTCACTACATCTGTGTGATTCATATTGAGCTGTTTTTTTGACCAAGTTGTCGTGTGTGTAAACGTGTTTTTTTATTTGGAATCGTTGTGAATTCCTGACAGCAGCGGTTTCGAATTTTTCGATCACATATTCATGCAGTTCATAAATCAAGTGAATTCAAAGTGGATAAAAAGGATTTCTTCCTGACGACTACGACTGTAATTAGATCATTGAGGTGGCGCTGCGAGTTGTGCAATTTAAAAGTCAATGAGAATCGGAAGTAGATTGTATTATACCCCATCCCTTACACTCATCCGAATATCGTCTTCTCCTCAAAGTTATTTAATACTTTTCTATGTACCAAGTTGAAATGTGCAGTGAAATGTTTTAAATATTTCAATTTGACCTTTTAACGAGATGTCGGTTCGAAAAACTGACAGTTTTCCAGATGCTGACAGACAAATATCTCAACATCATTTGAGAAAATTATTGTAACCAGTTGGGTTCGAGGGTATTTTAGGCTCTCATCTTTCCTTCCTGTCGCCTAGAAGTGTTTTTATGTGTGGTTTGTTACTTGCAGATGAGCGGGTCGGGCTATGGAGGAAGGAATAACGATAGACGGTTACGCAACATGTCCAATTCTCGCTCTTCTCAAGCTCGTGCCAGCGTTGATGCGCCATCTTCCCCGAGCGAAACCAGGAGAGACCGAGGCAAGAGCAGTTGTTGCTTCTCTTGTTGCGGGTGAGTGACATCACATTTTCCTACATTTCAGAACTCTGATTTTTGAAGCAAGAACCAGATATCTGACTGCGGTTTCTTTCGGGATCTAACAGTCCACACTCCACAGTTTGTGACTGTAAATGTTCACATATCTGTAGAGCCGGTTGGAAGCTCATCCCGAATTTCTTTGAGATTTTTTTCAGTACAAATTACATATTTTATTTGTAAGTATATTCATATATTTGTACGTTTATATATTTATATATCTATTTATGCATTTAACGTACACATTCAGCGTGTAGTTTTTATGGGCTGTATTAGTAATAGAAGTTCGCTGCTGAAATCAGGTTGATTCTCTATGGCGAGATCGTGAAGCCGCACCGAGTTCGTGACCTTTATTAAAAGCAATTCGCAGCAGGTTTTTAAAGGCAGTTTTTTTGTCGCGTTTTATCATTCTTTACAGAGCGAATAAGATAGATCCTGAGGTTTTTCATCAAGCTGCTCTCTTAGGTTGTACGTGGAATCTCCGGGGTAGTTCGAGTGAATGCCAGGAAATCGCATGTTTTCACTATAATTCCATGTGGGGAGAAAGAAAAAACCATAATTTGTGTTTTTATGGTATTGAGGTTTGGTGAAGCAACCGACACGTGCATCTTTCCCATCTTCCCCACCTCGATTTATTGATTTTCTCAAGAAGGCCCATTTCCTTATCCTCGAAATATCGATCGAGTTATGCAACATGAAACTTGTCATGTCAGGCAAAGAGCGAGACAAATCCGCTACGTGATGAGAGAAATGGAGGCTTTGTCTCTAATTCAGGGTAGGACGGATGGTGGGAATGAATGAGCGAGGAATGCGATCGGAATGGTAGGTCGGGCTTGATTCCGCGAGACTCCGACACAGTGAGGAACTCAGCTCGTGATCCCCAGATCAGATGAGATCAAAAGCACACGGGCACGCCATCCTTCTCTTTTATCATTTTCACCTTACTTTCCTCGTGGAATTTTCTGTAATTCTCCGGTTATCGAACACATATATTTTTTGTATTATTTCGCTGGTTTACGCGAGCAAGCTATTCTGTACCACCAGTTGCGATATTCGCTTTTTGAATATTTCGGCCTGTGTTCGTTCTGGCTTTTTCTATGCGGAAACCGGGCGGGATGTGCATGTCTGCGGCGTATGCAGCCATTCTCAACCAGTAAGGATTCCACCCTCATCTTAAGATTGGCTCAGTAAATTTTCCGGAATGGTCAAAGGTTCTTGGTCTGCGAATCTGACCGACAAAAACTATGTTCATAATATCGGAAGTTAATAAGAACGAACAGAAATCGGGTAGAATTCTGTTGAGAAACTGTTGCTTGGATTGATTTTTTTTTTCTTTTTCTTATTTGATCTTCATGATTTTGTTGTTTCAGCTTGTCAGCGGGAGGAAGTGGGGAAAGGCCATCGGGATCTAGAGCTAGTGGAAAGTCTAATAATAAGCAAACGCTACAGACATCGGTTCCTGCTCAAGATAGCGAATTACTGTAAGTGGAATCTAATTTCGCAGTAAGTTTCGAGCAAAGTAAACGCCGATCTGGCATGTTTTAGCGTTTCTTTGTGAAAGCCTTTCTCTTTGATATCCGTTTTGCCGGTAGTTTGAGTCGTTCTCCTTTTTTCTCGCGCAACATGATATATGTTATAGGTTAGACTAATGGTTAATGTCGGAGGGTTGTAGTTAAAAGTTGCATGCCTCCTCGGTCAGTGCGCTCTTTTCATTTTGGCAGTAGGAAGTGTCCCGCCGCTGGTTCACGTCAGTTTCAGTCAGTGAAAAGACGGTAAATGGGCGAAATTGAATTGGGAGAAGTGCTGTCAGGCCAGACTGCGAATTCCCAGTCCTGTCGTGCCGAACGCAACGGTCTCCAGATTTCCATCTGATGGTGAACTCTTTTTCCGGAAAAGGCCTTGAAAACAGCACTACTGCGTGATAGTGATAAAGTGAATATTTTTTCCACTAGTAGAACGCAGGTTGGCGATTAGTGGAAAAGTGAGGATAATTAATTCTTTTACTCGGCTTCATGTGTGATCTCGATCGGTGGGTTCGCGTCAGATGACTTCCGCGAATGTGTTGCTGCACCTTTTGGAGTACTAATTGATTTCTCCTCATCTGTAAAATGTATTGTTTTTGCATCTGACATGCGCGTAAAGTCTTTAGCGAGGCCGTGTAAAAAGACTCAATGTCCTATCAAAGATATTTATTATCCACTTTGGGAGGGGATGTAGTTGTCACTCTTTCAACCCGGAAATTTTTCTTTTTAGTATGTTTTCTTTTATTATTTCATCGATTGATGGGATCGGCCTAATCATAAAGGTCATCGGCATTCTTTAGTCATTTTCAAGATGTATCTGTCATCCCTTGAAAGCGGATTTTCTATTCAGCGCTGAAAATAAGGAAAATAAGGCATGGCTAATTTAGTTGAATCAGTTTGTTTTGCCGTGATTTTGTTTGTATTCGGTTTTTCCTGAAGGTGTGTGTTTTGATCTCGGCTAGCGGTAATGCTGTCCTGTTTCTTAGAATGTGTGGTATTTGTTCGCGTTGGCTAATTGGTTTTGAATTTTCAGACCGACCGCCGATGATGTGAAATCCTGGGGTGAAGGATTTGAAAATGTGATGGCTGGCCCGAGTGAGCATCTTGTTTTTCTGGTCGCTTTGTGAATAATTGGTCATGTTTTGTTGATTGTTCATTGCAGTCGGGAGGAAATGGTTTCGTGACTTCCTGCGCTGTGAATACAGCGAAGAGAACATCCTCTTCTGGCTAGCCTGCGAGGGTGAGTATGGCTAATTGTTTTTGAATATGAAATAAATTGAAATGCAATCAGTAAATATGTTCGAATTTTTAATTGCAAAACTTCTGTGGCTGACGGAATTCTTGTGTTGCAGACCTTAAGAAAGAGACCAATCCTGAAACGGTGGAGGAGAAAGCCAGAATAATTTACGAAGATTATATATCGATCCTTTCGCCGAAAGAGGTGAGCTTTGCTACACGAAAATGAAAAGCTAATTTCACATCGCTCTCATTTCTTCATCTCCCACCTATTCATCGGATGGGTTCTTATTTCCTCCTCACCTATCTGTTATTTTGCATTTCAAATACGCGGGGCAGGCTCATTGCGAGTGCAGGTGTTTTAATTTCGCTGAGAGACCTTTTATTATCCATGTCTAATAGTAAGCTCAGCTTAGCGCTATCTCCGCCGTTGCATTCACTGATAACGAATTTCTTCCGGCTGGATAGATTGAGTTGGCCTGCGGGATTTAATGATTTTTTTCGTTCGTTTGGAAAGTCAGAAGGCATGTAAAGTAGCCGTTTCCTCTTTACCTTAGAACGTTTATAAAACACTCCACCGGTTTGTGGTGATTTCCGTGTGAAAACGTTGAGGAGACGTAACATTAATTTGATGCTGATGTGTTTTCCTGGAATGAGATCGTAACTACAATAGTTTGCCGTGAAGCACGTGCGAAGATGTAATGGGTTCGTATCGATCGAATTCTCCTTTTCAGATGAATGTGTTTTTTATATTTTGATGAACATTCAATTGTTTTCCAAGGTGGACTTTTATCATATTCAAATAATTATTTCAATTAAATTGGATCCAATTTTAATGTATATATTTTGTTGAATATTCACGGAGACTCGTTCAAACATGAAGAAAACTTGGACTGCGAGCAGAGAAGAAATTCGAAAACTTGGAGCATTTAGATACAAAGTGAATAATGTGAAACCATGCAGTTTATGTTTAGAAAGGGGAGTGTTTTTGCTCGATACTTATATGCCGTGACCCTTTGATACCACGATGATTGTCCTCTCGAGTCAGTGGCTAATAGTCCCGTGCGTCGAGCAGAGAAAAAAGGAAAACACTGAGTGCGGGATACTTGATCTCGGAATTACCTAACTCTGAAATGTTATTATTTGGTCCTTTATGAGCATGTAGATCATTTAGACTGAATGTGTTGATGTGGTTCCAGGTTAGTCTTGATTCGCGCGTGCGTGAGATTATTAACCGGAACATGGTTGAGGTGAGTTTTGCGGAACCTACTTTGTTCGGGTTTCGAGGAAATGTTTCTCATCTTTATTTTACAGCCCTCACGGCAGACCTTTGATGAAGCTCAAATACAAATCTTCACCCTGATGAGTCGAGATTCATATCCGCGGTTTATTAATTCGACAAAGTATCGTGATCTCGTTGACACGCTACTCAAGCCACAGAGTCAAAATAATTCCGGTGCCTCACTGCAAAGCAACCCTGCCCAACCGACTACTCACAATCAGCCTCAATCGAGTTCCAGGAATTCCGGACTGAATCGCGATAGGGGATCAAGCTCAGCTTCTTGACCTCCACCCGCGATTTCCCCCCTCGAAACTCCATCCAAATTCTCTCGCGTTTGTTCTCTTCTCCTCCGCTCCGCGACGCGATGGAATCTCAACTGTGCGTGTGTAGTGTGTTGTTCTCCGTGGGAAAATTCGCAGCCATCATTCCAGTTGCGCTCTTGGCCCTCTTCACTGCAAGACGAAGCTCATTCCTTATATCAGATGGGGTGACCTTTCTGATCGACACTCAACTTGACCTTTACTTCTCCGTGGAACTCGAACCGTCTGCTCTTTCTTTGATTGTTCCCAGTTTTGGATGTATGAAACTAAAAGATGATCTACCCTCCGTAATGACGTCACGCGCACAGGAGTTCGGCCCGAAATTGAGAGAAACGACTGCGCAACACCGGAATCTTATCAAGGACGGGGATTTGTGGAAAAATAAGAGACGACGCTACTGGTTGCTTCTCTTCCGTTTTCTTTCTTCTTTCCTGCCTTCGTTCGTTCGACATGATTAAAATCTCATTCAGCCTGACGAGGGAACTGCGAAGGGGAATGTGCGCGCGCGCGACCCAAGCCGATTCGCGACAGAACAGAGGAGAGATGAGATTATTGATCGGACGCATTTTTCAGCTGTTGGCGCACTCAAGGAAGTTCCTTTCCATCACCCCGTAGCTATTAATCTGTCGCCAGTCTTCGATCCAGTGCGCCCGAAGGCGCTTATTTTCCAAGCCGGATTTTTTGATGAAGCCGCAGACCCCGGTTAGATTTGTCAGTATTCTTCTCTGTTCCCGAAACCGGCGCAAGCTCTGTCATGTTCCCCTCATCCAATCTCATTCTGGAGAGACTCTGTGAAGGCAATGAGAGCCATGGTTTTTATCGTGTGATTTCTTGAATCTGGTCACTTGACGGAAAATTTTTGATTCCTGGTTTTTGAGTTTGAAAAGGTCTCTTTTTTGTTTCAAGTGGTTCGAAAGTTGTTTCTTCTTCTTATTGGTCCATATGATTTTAGCTGCACCTTTTTATCAGTCAACTTTGTTGAAGAAGAAGTATTGTCAAGGAAAGCGGAGAATAAAACAAATAACGATTGGGATAATCAATCCGACGGAAAGTGACCTTTTAACAGATCACATAACAGACTAACGCCGGCTTCTATCTGACTGACGGTTACGTGACCAATGCTCAATCTGAGACAGTTGCAGCATCCACAATAGCATTTCCGATTCACCCGCGTCGCAGTGCAGCTCCTGAAAACAAAGCTAGTATTTGCAAATAATCAGATTCAAAAAATTCGGATGTGTGTTTACTTTATTCCCAGCTGAAAGCGGACACCGACCGCTTTGGCTTTTGGGACGAGCGTTTCCGTCAGCCAACTAGCATGATCACCAACCGGAAGCTCTAGCCAGATGAAATATCCACCCTTTTCAAAACATTCGTTAGGTTTTTTCAATCAGAAACATACGAACAAGTCGGACTTCTGGTCGAGTCCACTTGATGCTTTTTGGGAGCTGCTCTTGAAGAACTCTGGAGAAGGTTTCTACTTTGATCTGGAACGCTTCGGATTTTAACCTTACTGTAGCTTCAAACGGCTTTTGATATCTGACCTTATAATTTTGCCGAAGTTCCTCCACATGCCGTTTCAGGTCACCATTGTTTATAGCGCGTTCAAG
Source organism: Isohypsibius dastychi (assembly GCA_034696485.1). Lineage (NCBI taxonomy): Eukaryota > Metazoa > Tardigrada > Eutardigrada > Parachela > Isohypsibiidae > Isohypsibius > Isohypsibius dastychi. Next base: position 23,220 of record JAQIWT010000311.1, read on the forward strand.
TAAATACGAACCAAACTGGTTCAGACAGCCACCGCTGACCACAACGCCGCTGAAAAAAACGCGATCGTTAGACGAAGGTCAGGTGGCGCCACTAGGAAGAGCCGCGCACCTGTTTGACACTTTGTCGATTATTTCCGGTGAAGATTCCATCCATCCCATTCGTAAACCAGGTCCGAGGAGTTTGGAAAATGATCCCGAAGAAATAACCCGACTACTCTTCCCAACCGGAAGTAGTCGCTTTGGTACATTGGGGGTGTAGTATAGAAGGTTGTAGACGTCGTCACAGTGAATAAGAAAGTTTTCGTCTTCGCACAAGGTGAATACTTTGGCAGATGCATCTTCAGAGCAAACATGTATGACCGAGATCATGAAGACCATAATGCGGAATGAACTTACCAGCGGACAAGCTCATCCCGGTCGGATTGTGATAAGTTGGAATCAAATACACCAGTGCACGAAATACGAGTTTGTTGTCGCTTGATGCATGATTTCTTTCCGGAAGAGCTTCGTTCGCGAGCCGTTTCCATTCTTCGAAATCAATCGACCCATCATCTTTTTTGGGAACTACAATAAATCACCACAGACAATCAAACACACGGTGTTTTT
>JAQIWT010000312.1:0-23813 GCA_034696485.1 Isohypsibius dastychi
GAACCCCATTTTTGGAGTTTGCACAAGAGCTATAATATTGCATCTTTCGTTATGGTCATGTCAAAAGACACTAAAAAGGCCGATCAAGACAAAGCTTTTGATGCAGCCAGGGATTTGCTCAAAACAAGCAAGATTAAATATAGCACCATAGAATTCGAACGGTCGGGTGCTGGTTTTGGTGGCCAGTCTGGCCTGACAGCTGGAAAGTCTGTTGATGAGCCATTGTCCGACCCCAAAGCAGAGAAGGAGAGGCAGAAACAGCTGAAGGCAATAAAGAAAGAGGCAGAAAAATTTGCGAAGAAGGTGGAGAAAGAAAAAAACAGTGCTCTGAAAAAGGCAATGAACGAACTTAAGAAAACGGAGAAAGCTGCGAAAAAGAAACTAGGGAATGTATCAGTGCCATCAGCAAGTACGGTCGGAAATGCAGTATCCGAAATGGTTGCTGGAGCAACAAGTGGTCTGAAAGGAGAGGAAAGTGTGATGGATTCCCCAGGCAGCAAACCGGGAAAGACAAAAAAGTAACGTTCTCAGACCCGATAAGTATTATGGTGAACTTGTCGGAAGATCAGCTTTCCGCATCCGAGGTTTCGCGGGCTGACTCTCTCGAGACTCTGTGAAAAAGTGAATCATTTTGCCATGGAAAAGCGTTAATCGGACCGAAGGACTTAGCCTCTGTCCGCCCTCCACATTGTTCAAGCCCGGCGACTCCTCAATTTTCGATTTCAATACGATTTATAAACTTTTTCTTTTTCTGTCTTACTGATTGCCTAGATCGATGATTGCCATTCAGGCCAGTTTTTAAGTGTACCACCGTTGTACTTGACTCAAAGGGCAAAGATAAGAGGACATCTGCAAAATGTGTAGTTTTGAACCGTCTCTGATAACAGGTGGCTCAAAGTCCCACAGAAATAACACGGATGCAGATTGACAGGATTTGTTAATGTGCAGATAAAACAAGAACGAATGCGGCTGCAAAAAAACGACTTAGTTCAGAATGCATGATTCATAAGTTGGGATCATGTATTTTATATTTATAAACGCGTCTTCTCCGCCGTGCCTTTCCATGAGTTCCAGAGTCTCGTTTATCTGCCAAAAATAAACTGATGAATCCACACCAAGTTCGATTCATGTAAGGATGTTCAGGATTGCCTCACCAAATCTCCGAGGTTCTCTCTCAGCTGTTGGCTGTATTCGATTTTATCTCCGAGGTTAGCTGTAACAGAGTTCTTAGTTACAACAGCTAAGGAAGATAAGTGGACAAAATCCAACCATTCTTGAATTTGAAGATATTGAATGTAGGAAGCAACTGCCTGTAGTAGGGTACCAAAGCTTCTCCACAGAGGTCACAACACAGGATGAGGTGCTGCAGGGCTTTCAGAGTTGTACACATGACTTGAGCGTTGTGGGTAGTCAGAGCGCCTGTGACAAACCGGCCATTAAACAGCGTTACTTAAATGCAGACTTTGGTGCATACGCTTTATTGGCATTATTAGTTGGGGCACAACAGGAAGGATCAAAGGTCCACCATGCTCGAGCAGATCGTGAACGCCCTGACGAGCAAGAAATTCATATGGATGGGTTGTCTCCCTCAACCCCTCGAAGAACAATGGTAGATAATGATGATAATCAATTTTGTCCAAGGGAACCTAGAGCTCAAATTTGCCTTTCATGTCACAATGGGCAGTTTGCATGATTGATGTTGACCTTCCACGCTATTCTGTTGCCTTTTGCACAGAGCTCAAGGCCAAACGGGAAATCTCCGCGCTCATAGAACTTTTTAAAAACAGTTGTTCCGATTATTCTTGGCTCGAAAATGCCTGTTATCTTTGGTTTTGCTACCTAGTTTAAGAACGTTAAAATATCACGAAGACCGCGAGCTAACTATACATACCCGAATGTCTTTTTGACGGCTTTGAGTGCTGAACCCCGGAACAATCCTTTTGTGTGATTCCTTCGCTCGTGCGGCTTTGTCATTGACGCTTTTCACGCCTTGGGTCTCATAAAATATTTGCTTGTCCTTTTTTGCCATCCCTCATGGAAAAATGATGTAAATGGCCGACACTTATTCGACGCCGTCTTGTGGGGCTACCTGGCGTGAACCATCCAGACAAAGATTTTTTGACTCGTACAGGTTCACACTCTATACTATATTCATCCTTGATTAGTGCCGAAGGTTACCCAAAAAGTTATCATTTTATTAAATGGATCGCTGTTACCATTAACAACACTGTCAGAGACAAAACCGGTAAAAGAGTTGCTGCTCACCAATACCTCTGGAATTTTGGTGAAGTCTACGAGAACAGATCAATTTATTAAATCATATTCAAGATACTCGAGGTGGCCAACAAGAAATTTGCGGTGGCTGTAGCACCAAATAGAAACGTATGAGGCAGAAATGAAGAACTTCAACATCGCTCACTGCCCACAACAGAGACTAATGTGTTTGACTAAGCGCAATTTTTCAGTTGTCCAATGCCGTTATCGAACAGAAACGTGCGTCGCGATGCACCCACGCCTTTGAGAGAGGCGTAGAACTGTCTTGTTCATTTCATAAAGAAATTATCCACTTATCTTCAAAGTCGACTGCTAAAATTCTAAACACCATGTAGCTGTGTAGCTCCGTGGTGCTTCACAGGGGTGTACCGAGGTTCAAAACTTCTGGAGACTGAATTGATTTTTCAATTTTTCGCTGCGCACAATTCCAGCCGGGAGGCTGGATTTTGAGCCGGGGGGGGGGGGGGGTGGGAGGGGGGATGTAAGAGGTGTATGGTTCGGCGGTTCTGAGAAGGGTCTAAAAAACAAAAAGTTACGTAAATAAGCGGAATTAATGGTGTTTTTTTAGTTTCAGAGGTTCGAAAAACTGGCAAAAACTAACGAAGTTATTTGGGAGGCTGGGTTTGAGAAGCTATTCAAAATACTCGGGAGGCTTACTCGAGAGGCTAGCAAAATATTCGGGAGGCTGAAAGCCTCAATCCTCCCCCCCCCCCCCCACCCCATCTCGGCACACCCTTGATGCTACAGTCGAGTTACGTAGAACCATATAGTGCTACAACGGGTCCAGATACGCAACGGTGACGATACGTGCTGCGGCTCATTTTTCCGCGCGTGTGTAGCAGGACATCCCTGCCGGGCAGGATTGTCCTGTGACACCCGGACAATCTTGACGGCTATCGTGCATTTCAAAAGGTACTGCGGTTCGACAATTTCGTGGGCGGTCGATTGACGTCAGTGTTTACGATCGAACCGACCAATGAAATTTGGATGCTTTGAAACCAATGGAACAGGTAACAACACGGATTGGTCAACAAAATGCTCAATTTTCATTGGTGCCTGAATCGACCAACTGGATGTGCATGTGACGTCGTACGACTGCCCCCTATAGACCTCGAACCGCAGTACCTTTTGAAATGCACGATACACGCGTGTACAGACATGTAGTGCTTTTGAATGCTTTACGTGATTATTGGTTGAAAGATAAGTTCGCTAAAGCGTGCATGATTTTCTGTGAGTTTAAACTTGGTATTTTCGCTGGTCTGGTAGATGTTGTAGCAGTGGTTACCATGCAGAGTGAAGCGGTTTCGTGAGGAAACGTCATGTCAAATCCTGTCATTCAAGCAATGAGCAACAATCAGTTCGATCTCGAGGACATTTGTCGAAGACGGAGGTCGGTTTAACAAGCCAGTACTAGCACAAAATATCTACTGGTATTATTGGTAGAATTTCGGGAGTCGAATCTGAGGACTCATTTGGTGACCAGAGACCATTGAAAGAAAGCATAAGCGGCGATTACCATGTGCAGCTACAGATTGCTTCACCGCGAGGAAAGAAAGGTTCGATGCGATCAAGCCGATCAAACAGCCGACGAGACCGATATCACAACGAAAGAGGCTCCGTCAGCGGATCGCTAGCTTCAGATAACAGCTGCGATATGACAGTGATGCGGGCTAGGGTAGGCGCGGTGAGTACAGTTGTAAAGTTGCATGGCGCACAGACAACCTGAGTTTTGATAGACGGATCATTTCGACGAGGAAAGATCTCAGCTGCTTTGTGCGGCATTCAGCACCGAGTAACTTGCAGTGAGAAAAGGCGGGTGTTCATGCAGACATTTCCATTCTTTGTAGCAAACTCATACGAGAGATCGACAGAATATCAGAGATCATTCTGGCAGACTGTGTTTTAGATCAGGAGTTCGATGATGTCTTCACGAAGCGCCAACAGCGGTATGATAATTTTTTTGAAATTCTACACTTTGAAATTGTCTGATAAGAGACTCGCAAAATTCAGTTTCTTGAGAAATCTTCACAAACTACGGAATGCCGCGCAGAGTGTCAGTCAGCAACTTAGAAAGATGCAGTCAAATATGAAAAAACATTTCAATGCGGTGAGTGAGCGGCTTACCTTCGTTAGTCGCGCACCGATTGCACTGCTGATTTATTATGTTTCAGACCGACCAGAAATTGCGGGGACTAGGAAATGAAGCTCTCTGCGAAATCATCGGGCAATACCGTGTCGAGAACGAATCCCTGAAAGATCAAATCGGTCGATTAACTCAGTCACTGAAGTAAGTCTGCAAACTAACACACAGGAGTAGAGGCAGCCAGTTCACTGTTTCAGGTCCATCGAATCAGAAAAAGGAGAAAGAGAAGAGCAGTACCAGAAGGCTGTACGACGAAACTCAGAACTCAAGGCCAATTTATCTGGTATTACCAACCAGTTCAAGAGCGTGGCTTGCAAAGTAAGTTTGTTACCCCCTGTATCTGATTTACCCCCCCCCCTGTATCTGATTTACCTCCCCCCCCCTCCAGTTGAGGAGCCTGAGGGTCTAGGGCAAAAGCCTTATTTCCTCGTAACGCGATTGATTTTTTTTCTAGGAGTCCAAAACAACTGATTTAGAATCTTTCTGTACGAAAAATACCCGTCCACCGTTCGGAAACAAAACCTTCTCTATACCGTGTTTTAACACACGGATTGTTTGCCACTTTAGCTCTTAGTTATGTTCCCCAGAATCAGTTTCGAATTCTCATCCAGGATTATAAGGAATTTTCCTCTATTAGCTCCCCTGAAGATCGAGAATCCTCAGAAATCTCCCTAATTTCCTAGCCGTTCCTAGCCCCCTTTCAGGGAACTTCCTTGTTCGCCGCGGCTTCCGTCGTCCCAAGGGATGGGATGAGCCTATTATTTATTTACCTACGATGTCAAATCAAGTCGAGATGTTATATACATCATCACGAATGAAAAGTTTGCGCCCAAGCTCGAAATCCGCTGTACCTTTAGAACACGTGTCCAGTAGCAAACAGTGGTGAGAAAAAAGATGACTGTTTTCTGGGTTCTCGATCTCTGGATCGGGTGCTCATGTAAAAGCAAAACGAACTGTTTGCATGGGATCTGAATCGGAATATAAATGTTTCGGCAATCAAGACAACACCAAAGTCTACATTTTGGCCGTGAAGACATAGATCAAAGAGCTAGCTACTGAAGAAGTATAATGGTGCTCTCTCTTTCTCAGAACAGACAGCAAAAAATAAATGAGAGAAAACAGATCTAAAAAACTTCGTTGCAGGTTGATCAGTGTGATGAGCTGGAGCGTCAGAACAAAGCGCTAGGAGAAAAGCTGCGGCTCAGCCAGTCGCTTAATGTCAATGTGCATCCGGAGATGGCCGATAACGCACAAACCGAAATCTCCTTACTCAAGACGATAGAGGGGCAGAAAGCGGTCATCAAGCTGCTGGAAGAAAAATTAAATGAATCTGAGAGGAATGGCTTGGCCTTGGCGCAGGGATGCCAACCAGCACGGTCGTCAAAATTATCAAGCGGTAAACTTTAACTCAGAACGAACATTCATTTTGGGATGATAACAATTCCCTGAAATAAAACGTTTTGTCATGAATTCTGAGGACTCAAAGTATAACCAGCTGCTTTTTCTACTGAGCTGACACATATGCTACCAAGCGCGTGTCTTTTGAGCGGGGAAATCGGGAGGGATACTGTTTGATTCAGAGGAAGACGTGGACGTTAGATGGCAAGTCCACAGTTAATATTCGCGGATCGTGCTTTGGGAGCTTGTTTTTTCGGAGTGGCCATTTTCGGAGTATAGCTTTGGGTGTCCCGACATCTGGGAGTCCGTAGCTTTCGGAGTGCCAAAATGGTAGTAAGATATTTCGGAGTGTCCACTTTTTGGAGTCTGACCACCGAGCTTTGGGAGTGAGCAAAAAAACTCATGATCCGCTAAATACGGGCCGTAAAGCGGATCTGGCAGCTCACCGTATAAGCCACCTTACTTCAAACGCTACTTTAGTTGTTAAGTGCGTCACATTGTCCACGGAGTGAGGAATTCCGGCGGATGTAATTTTTGCTTGGAGATTGTCCGGAGGTTCAGGGGTTACACTGGATCTGGATTCCACAGGGGGTTTCGGGGTGGGGGCTCGGGGGCGAAGCCCCTGTAGGGTTGTGGTTTCAGGAATATATTTGAATTCTATCAACACCCCAAGCGAAACTGACTTCCGCCGGAAGTCCTCACTCCGTGGCAAGAAGTGTGTTTTCTGAGTAAGAAAATTGAACAGAACCTGAAAAACACTTCAGGGGTCCGAAAATCCACTAACGAGTCTTGTCGCAACCAATAAGTTTTTGTCGTGTTATTACTCCGAAAAGTACATGCTCCGAGAATTCCGTCACTCCCAAAATGGCACTCCGAAAAACACCTACTCCGAGACCTCGGACTCCGAAAATTTTCCCACTCCGAAAATGTCACTCCGAGAATGGCACTCCGAAAATGGCACTCCCAAAGATCTTACTTCGAAAGCACGGGGTGCCGTTAATATTAACCTGATTCAAAAACTTCAAAGCAGCACTTGGTCTGGTTGTCTGCTTTTCCTGCTTGATAAATTCGTTTGAAGTTCAGGCCTTCAAGGTTCAAAAACTATTTTTTGGATTTAAATAATTTTAACGTTTTTTGGCATTTACTCGTGTTGAACTCGTGTGGAATTTACTCGTGTTTGGCATTTACTCGTTTACTCGTTCACTCATCAGTTTGCTTCTCTGGATTGGCTGTAGCTGGTTTATGATATCGTCCGACAGAGCACGATTGTAGCCACGATATACCAATCCTGTAGCTCTTTGAATAAAATGTACTGGCTCTTAACTCCTGAACACATATCCTTGTATTGCCTGTGGTCAAGGTATTTTCCATTCACGGCTTCTGCCGTGTGTTCATAAGAGCGATTCCGTGAGTGATTCCGAGTTTCCCGCACTTGCCAGAACTTTTTCCTTGCAGTCGCCCCCACTCATTTACCGTAGATTCTATTTAGAATCCACAATTCTAGCAGAAACATATTCGGAAAATTTGTTGTCATTTGCTGGCGTCATATTTCCCCTCATATTTCCGTCACACTTCCATGTGAGATGGTTCACAGCGGGCTCTACTCCTCTCGTTTTAGGGCTTCAGGATGGTTTCAACGTGGGAAATCAAAGCGGCAGAAACACCATTAACGGTGTGAACAAAGTGGACAAGACTTCACGTGAGGCGTTGATTTCGCCCCAGAAACGCTCTTCTGTGACTCCTCAACCTTCAGTTCCCCGTTTCAGTCAGGTCGATTCTATGAGGACTGAGAACACGGACGCAGGAACTGCGCTCACTCGGGAATCTATCAAAAAACCCATCACATTATCGTCGAATAGCGTTGATCGAACTCAGCAAGCCAGGAACTCCACTGAGGCACACGACGTGCGTCGACAGAGTGAAAAGCGTGAGCCCAGCGTTATCAGTTACGTGAGTGGAATGTCGCCACCATTTACCTCGTCAACGGTGACAGAGTTTGTGGGTACTGAACCATACCAAAAGCATATATCAGACCAGGAGACTTGGAGTCAAGCGGCATCAAATACTGATCCCAACGTGGCAGATGCGTACAAGCGACTACAAATAGAATACGATAACCTCAAGGCTAACTGCGAGCTGCGACAGCAAAAATTCATCAACGAAGCAGTTCCTCAGGAGAGGAAATACACTGATTCGCATATTTTGAATGATGGCAGTGGAAGTGATGAATCTGTGCACAACAGTACGAAAAGAGAATCATCACTTCCGAAAGAAGAACTGGATGGTCCTTCAGTTGAGAGGGAAGGTATTCATAACGATTCAGAAACAAAGGAAAGATCCGATTTGCAGATGGCACTCTCAGGCTCATTAAAAGAGAACGGCCTGCTTGTGAGTGCACCCGGAAACCTGACGAAGAGAGCGGCTCTGACCATGACTCTTGTCACCCTTTTCAGTCTAGTCAAGAAGAGTCAATGTCGGCAGGCGAATCCTATCAACAACTAGAAGCACTAGTCAGGAAAATATCTGACGTTCTTAGCTCAGTGAAAGAGTCACGAGACCAAGATAATGCAAGAAGAACCTCGAGACAAATCGAAAGTTATGACGAAGTGCCAGGAGAACCACAACACTTATCCACGTCCAACACATCATCTGGGAAACCCACTCTAGACGATAGCACACAGAAAAATTCTCGTCAGTCAACATCTGCTAAGTTGAGCTTAGTGTCTGGAAAATATGATCCAGTGTTCTCTGGCAGTGAAAACGAAAGAAGATCGTTCGCCCGAGCAAGAAAACTAACAGGTTCTCCAAGTGATGTGGTCTCTGAGACGGGAGATACTCTAAGCCGAAGCCTAGCAATGTCCCCATCACTTGAAAGAAAGGAGAAAAAAAGGCTAGGACGCAGAGACAAAGTGGGTCCTGAACAGAAGGCATTCCAAGACGCGAAACCGCGAACAAGCAATGTCACGCCGCCGCTTTTGAAATCTCTCAGTCACAGCCTGCATGGCAGTATGCATCAGCCAGACAACGACGAAGATGACCCTCGAACATCGACACCCGAAGACCAGAAGGCTAGCGTAAATGTCAGAAAGAGGTCTGCGCGTCGTTCCACTGGGTGTGGGTTGCACAGGGAAAGCCGACGAAATAAGTCAGAACTACTTCGGAATGCCCCAGAAACTTCGCCAAAAAAATCGATCAGGATGTCTCTCACACCGCTGGGCGAGAACTCTGTTGTTGAAGGAAACGCAGATGACAGCCAAACGATACAGTCTGCTCGGAAATCTGTGCAAAAAACCGACGTGAAACGAGTTTCGACTGGTGCTTTAAAAAAGAAGCGCAAAACTGGAAGCGAAATACCCACTGAGATAGCAGCTGATTTTGGTTCCAGACGAAGATCCAAAGTTTCACGGAAGTCAAGAGGATGCAGAATCACTGCTGGCAACAATCCGAGCATCGTGAGAAACGAAACTAGAGAGTTTGCTGAACACCTTGGCGTCGAGATAGAAGGAGCGAAGCAGGTAGGCAGTCTTACATCGCAACACGTGTACATAACATTATTCGGTTCATAAGCAAAAAATGTTTTCGTTTTTGGCCCGTATAGACAAACAATGGACCAGACCAGCTTAGAACTAGTATCACCAACCAGAGTCAGTTTGTGAACCAAGTGAAAAATTTGGAGACACACGTTTCTGAATGTGAAAGACACATCAACGGACTTTCGGAAGATATAACGGCTACCCATCGATTACTCAAAAAAACCGATCGAAGATCGCAAAATGCGGAGCTTGCAAATAAAGCGTCACAAGAAGAACTGGTTGGGCAGATCCTTAATCTGAGAAATATCTTGGAAGCTAATATATCCTCATCCGATAAGGTCAATTAGATACACCGCTCATTTCGAGTGACGTATTCGAAGAACGTTTCTTTAGGATGTTCAGGTCGATACCGATGGATCGCTCAAAAACTGGTCTGCGAAAGACGGTTGTCTGCTGACAGAAGAGATAAAGAGTTCGCTCAATGCCATCGAGAGCAATCTTAACAAGACGTGTAGGAACCACTACCGAAAGATCAAGAGAGGATTCCAGGAATTAGCTGATGGAATTTCGTCAACCACAAATAATTCCCAGTTTCCGATAATTGAGACTGAAGTTAAATCGTGGTTTACTGGACTTAATGACGAACTGAAAAACCTACGGAGATGTGTAAATAAATCACGCACTCCATCCAGCGTATTCAGCAATCTGGAATGCAAAGACGTCGTTGAGGAACTTGTCAGAAAACTTCTGGTCATAAAAGACGAGAATGTTGATCGAAAACCGAGAGCGTGTTGCAACCAACAGGAATATTGCCGTACAAAACCTACCGGTGAGACTTGCTCCACTCCACCAAATTAATCATTAGTTTATGCTTAATTAACGATAGAGTTATTACAGAACTCGACGATTGTCTGGAGAAACTGGAGTATTACAAGTTGAAAAGCGTGAAACTGGAAGAAGAGATCGCAGAGCTGAGAAAACTCATTGGGTGTAAATCAAAAAAAAATATGTTTGACAGCGCCGCATCGGATACAGCTAGTCAAGAGAACTGCTCCTTGGCCGCATGTATGAAGGAAAACAGTCGGCTCAAGAAGAAGATCGCGAATCTGACTGTGCGTCTTGAACGGCTAAATAGCTGCAAAGAACAGAAACAGCCGGCTGCCCAAGTCGGTTGCAGTGTGCTCGACATGACGTCCAGCTCTATGATGGCGGTCAACGAGTGCTTAACACGGTCACGGCCAACAAATTCTAAAATTAGATTCATGGACAGAAGTGCTCAACAAGGAACTGAGAACAATTTGGATTCAGCTCATATGGAATACGAACTCAAGAAAATTCAGACGAAGCTGAAATGCGCTGTTTGCCAAATCAGTTCGGTAAATTTTTTCTGTTTAATCATAAAATATTGTTTCACTCAACCCATGAAATGGCCCATTAGTCCGCTGAGTGGTTCGTTTCGTCAGTTTGGGTTACGGTCGTAGCACGTCCACACATCTTTCATATCTCACAAGCACGGGGGGGGGGGGATTAAGTGTCTAGTCAGATTTCCCACGTGTTCAAGCAGCTGATGTACACTCCGTTAAGTAATTTACTGGAAAACTCCCATGTTAAGTCTACGAGAGTTTTCCAGTAAATTACAGAAAGAAGTGTACCGGCAAACATAACACTGTTCCATGTAAAGTGTAAGTGAGCCGGAGACAGGGCGGTGAATGCTGAATTGCGCGCGAAAACTAGCCAAACAAGCAAGCTTCATCTCGCAGGTTTCAGCGTGATGGTAAACTGAAGGCGTGGCTCACGCTCTGAAACTATTATGGGAGACCTATGCTCCACTAACAGCCACACGGACAAGATGATAAACAGTAACACGATCAATGACTTCGTTTATGACTGACTTCTCAGAAATCCTCTGATGTCTTAAACGAAATATTGTTAACGTCCGAACAGACTAATGCTTCCGTGAACGACTTGACCTTAAAACATCAGAGCAATTACTAGAGAAGATCAGCCGCACCATTCAATTTATTTGGACATTCTTGAAGACTTGCTCATCGTATGGTAATGAGCCATCAGTGGCTGAGAAATCATCCGTTTTTAAGAGCTCGTTTAAACCAGTTGACTTATGATGATGATTGTTAACTCCTAATATTCTTAGCTGGAAGAATCACTTCGGACCAAGGAGGACGAGCTGCAGACACTCAGGCAGTGCTCACGTGATTCGCGGCTCAAGGTAAAATCAGATGCTTTCAAAAGACATTTTTCGGTCGTGAATGAATCATTTTTGGCAGGTGGAAATCACTCAGTTAAAAGTGAAGATCGGAGAACAACAAGAGGAAATCACTGAGCTTCACAATCACGTCCAAGAGTTGCGTAACAAATGCAGACTGCTTGAAGGTATGACTTTTCGTTCAATAATGACCGCGTAAGGAGCCAAGAGCCTCAAAAGTTCTGAAATTACCTGCGTCGACCATAAAACGAAGAGTCGCACGTTTTGGTGCCAACCCCCCTTCCCCACTCCAAGTGGGGGGTGGGGGGGGGGGGGGGAGGACTTTAACATTCGAAAGCAAACTGGGACCTGTTCTCTGTTTCTATCAGTCTACAGAAAAATAATGACTGATAAAACAAGCTTGTCTGCTTTTGATCAGGCTGAGACTGCAAAAAATCTCAACATCTAAAAGGGTTATCGGCGTTTCTTTATCAAGTGGTCGTAAGGTCTCCTAAACATGGTAGCGATAGCACAGATCAGTTGACCGGAGAGCGATTTTTTTTCAAAAAAAGAAAGAGACCTTTCTTAAGTTTGAGTGTTATCGATAATTCCGTTCAAGTGTAACGCAACATTCTATTTCCGGTTGGCAGACCAAAGTCGAGATCATATTCAACAGAAACGACGTCTCGAGGAGGAGATGCGATCGAGATCTGTGAACGAAAGAGATGAGATTAATCGGCTGAATCAGTTAGTGCAAACAAAAACGGAAAATATCGGTTGCTTGGAAAAGGCATTACGGAATCAGAAATGTCCCTGTTGTTGGACAGACGAGATCAAAAGCAAATCGTGCACCAACACTTCCCGGAGACTGTCGGGGCTTCTGTCTGGTGATTCTAACCATGATCTTACACGCAGCATTCACGCTTCAATCCAAGGTGGTGGAGACAGCTGCCACCTCGTGAGAGGATCCGAAAGAGATTTCGTCAATGACTACCTGGGCGAAAACAAACCTGGTCTTCAGTACACTGACACAAAAACCTTACTCGACGAAGCAGTGACACTTGGCAAAATTCTTCGTTACAAAAACGCAGCAGATTTTGAATCATATGGAGAAACATCGTAATAATCCACAGCTCGGTATTCACTGATCCAGTAAGGCTCGATGTTTGATGTTTCATCTCTTAGAAAACTATCAATTGTATCTACCGTAGTGATAATCAGGATATAAGACCAGTATGGTTTTGCTGAAAGACGGACTAAGCAGACACACAGAGATTTGGTTCCGATGTGATGTTTGCTCGACGAGCAAGAGTCGGTGACATGGTCTGACGTGCGTACGCGTCCTCGAGCTGATCGCGAGTAGCGGTTACCTTCGGTACAATCGGGAAATCCTGCAATGCAGCCACCGCCTAATGCTGCTCTGACATTAATCGGAGCGACGTTTTTCTCTCGGCACTCAGGAATGATGTTTTTGGTGTAATTCGTACACTTTGAAAACCGATTTCGGAAAGAAAGCTCCTGAAAAAGCTGGCAAAGACCACAGCCACGTTCCATTTAAGCAGCATTATGTCGACAGCCAGGAAGGAAACCCATCGTAAAATTGCAAGAATAATGAATAACGGCTGATGATTGTTGATGGCGCTAACGATTTTGAGTAGCCCGTTCCCACCTCTTGTTTTGGTTTGTGTTTGCAGTGATACATCGGACTATAGACAAAAATTGTTTTCTTTGACCAGTCGTATACCGAGATTGTTGGTTCACCGATGGAAGATTTGGGTGCAAGAATGACGGAATACTTAGTCAGTAAATCAGGTAATCGGGTAAGAGAGCAAACCCCTGGAAGTTTCCAACAATGTTTGTCCTATCGGTAATCAAATTGTCACCCAACACGTTTCGCTCCAAACTGGTACGTGAATAAGTGATTTAGGGGGCAGCACGACGACAACGGGGTTTAGAAAACAGCAAAACTCCCAACAACAGCTATTAACAATTAAACTACCAATAACGTCACAGCTAGATTAATATCCAGCCCGAAACGCGCAGTTTTGGAATCGAAGCAGCAATACTGTAGAACGTGATCAGACATGGTGTTGTCACTCGCTGTGTCAGTGGGCCGGGCTGAAAGTTGCGTCTGCTTGTCGGCGCCCAGAGTCAGATGTTCATCGGTTACATTCCCAGGTCATCCTGACTCAGCTCCTAATACAGTAAGGTACATCTTTCAAAAAACAAATGATGCTGGAATGCTGGACAAACCTTTGCCTGATGAATCCCGTAAATACCCGCAAATAAGCGACTTTGAAACGATAGAATGCCGAGTGTAGACGAATTAGATTGTGATGTCAAATATTTGCCATTTCTGCCTCCAGGTCCTCGGGGTTGTTGGCAGTATTTCTTTTCCCAAGGATCTCCATAAGCTTCACTGGCATGAAAAATGGTTTGTCAGGAGTGCCATCGTTCTGTTCCACATCCTCGACTATAACATTCAATATGAAACAAGTTGAAATTCAGAGAGGACAAACTGAACGATTAACAACCGAAAAATGTGACGGACGTGTACTGCATTCCGACACTGTTCGCAACGAACGAACTGGTTCTTTAACTGTGGAAAGGTGGGTTCAGCTTGAATGCCCACAAGTTCGGGCAGGGAACAGTGCAACGTTTTAGAAGTGTTATAAGCCGCGGTCGAGTCTCAAACAGTATATACTGATTACTGATCATTGTAGATCAGCCGCCTCGAACACATTCAATTTACACGAACGGCCGAAAATATTTATTTTTGGCAAGAATTTTTGGTTATGATGCGAAGGGGTACTGGGAGAGGTAGAGGTGCTGAACAAGGACAGTAGGTCGTGAGTATCTGGTCGGGTGGTGGTAGGGGAGTTCAGTCCAATATATTTTGGAATTGCAGTTAAGCAAATTTTAGACTGCAGCACAAAAATGGGTTTGAACTGCCATTCTTCTGAAAGAAGAGTTAAACAAGCACCTTCTCATTAGCGGTCTATCTCGGTCATTTTGACGTATCCAGATGAATCTCAGCACCATGAGCGATGGGATTGTTTATCGCGGGGTTTTTGTCGTTTTAGGGTTAAAGCCAGTATCAGAAATCACGAGTTGCGAAATTTCTCACTCTTTTCGTTTTACAGTTTCACAGAGGAAGCTGAGATTGAATTCATAGTTGATCGTGAACAAATAATTTGGATATATTCAGTTCTTTTTGAATACTTCGGATTTCAAGTTTTGTTTACTCTTTCATGGTGGTGACAGTTGATGACATTGGGCTGGCAACTGTCATCAAATGTCATCACCCGGGAACCATTCAAGCTGTATTCTTTTTAGGCTCAGCCTACCGACAGAATCTTTCGTGGCCGAGGGTGGGGGGGGGGGGGCATATAGATCAGGCTTGAGTGGTGGTAGAGCACGGGTCAGGAAAGTATACAAAAACGTATAAACCCAGAAATACATACTCCATTCTGCCGATTAAGTGCGCCCCCTACAGAAGTGGCATGATCGGTACACCGTGCATTTCACAATGGCAGTGTGCCGTTTTGTACATGCTTGGGACAGAAAGCGACAGCTACAGCGACCAACAGCGACAAAAACAAACAGCTATGAGCTTCCAGCACATCAGACAAGAAAGAGCTGCCAGCATAAACTAATATATTCCAGCTACATACAGCGACAAGTAGCGACAAACGGCGACCAGTGGCTACAAGCAGCGACGAATGGCGACAAGCAGCGACAGCCAGCTACGAAGCAGCGACGAATGGAGACAGCCAGCGACAAGTGGAGACAGCCAGCGACAAGTGGAGACAAGCAGCGACAAGCAGTGACAGCCAGCGACAAGCAGCGACAGCCAGATACAAGCTACGAGAGCCAGCGACAAGTGGAGACAACCAGCGACAAGTGGAGACAACAGCGACAGGTAGCGACAAAGTGGCGACATAACAGCGACAGCCAGCGACTAGTGGAGACAACCAGCGACAAAGTGGCGACATAACAGCGACAGCCAGCGACTAGTAGAGACAACCAGCGACAAAGTAGCGACAAACCAGCGACAGCCAGCGACAAGTGGAGGCAACCAGCTACATCCAGCGACAAGTGAAGACAACCGGCGACAAGTGAAGACAACCAGCTGCGACAGCACGTCATAAACAGATACACGCAGCGACAAAATAGGCAGACAGAATCGCAGCGTTTCACGTTTTATGTGAATTATAAATTTAAAGCTGTCGCTGTTTTGTCTCCACTTGTCGGTACCTATCGCTGATTTGTCCCCACTTGTCGCTAGCTCTCGCTGGTTTGTCTCCAGTTGTCGCAACCTGTCGCTGTTGTCTCCACGTGTCGCTGGTTTGTCTCCACTTGTCGCTAGCTGTCGCTGGTTGTCTCCACGTGTCGCTGGTTTGTCTCCACTTGTCGCTGTTTTATCTCCACTTGTCGCTAGTTGTCGCTGGTTTGTCTCCAGTTGTCGCTACCTGTCGCTGTTGTCTCCACTTGTCGCTAGCTGTCGCTGGCTGCCTCCATTCGTCGCTGCTTCGTAGCTGGCTCTCGCAGCTTGTAGCTGCTTGTCGCTGGCTGTCGCTGGCTGTCGCTGCTTGTCGCTGGTAGTCGCTGCGCTGCAGACAGCGACGAGTTTATAGAAAAGTGTACGGATCGTGCCATATCTAGCCCCCTTTTCGCTGCGCCAGTTGGCCCACCAAGCGCGCAGCCAGAGGGTACACCCGCGGCTTACACACAGTGTGTGTGGTGAGCCGCTCGACACAGCGAAAAGGGGGTGCACTTAATTGGCAGAATGGAGTTATGCATAAACTACTACCCAACCCAACCCAACAACGCAATGCACCCTCACCCATGTCAACCAGCCCAAGGTTCGTAACCCACCCAGTCCAATCCTACCCACACACCTGACCCAACCCAGCCGACACAATCCAACCAACCCACCACAACCCAACCTAAACAAGCTAAGCCAACCGAGCCAACCCACTTCGTAACACCGGAAATGACAATTTTCGACGGGAAGACCTTATCTCACCCATAGGTCGCAGGGGGGGGGGGGGGGTGGGGGAGATAGTATGCGAACCGAAGGTGGATCGCTTCGGAAAGCGATCCGACAAGTCTTTTTCCGTGACGTTTCATATTCAAAGCGTTGAATAATTACCTCAGTTATGAGCGGATACCTAAGCTGAACTTACGAAAGCAGAGAAACAGGGTATCGATAGCCATTTCGTACACGTCGAAGAAAACCGAGGCTATGACGTAACTTCCCAAGCAAATGACCTGACAGAAAGAATATTTCGAATGCCATGCAATTGACCTGAAATTATTTACTATAATCGGAACGTAGATATGATGCACAAATGGGATGTAGCTTTCTGTGCCCGGGAGCTTCCGCGTATAAAACGCCAGACTTAATAGTCCAAGTGCTGCTACGATACTCAGTTTGCCCATGAGAATCAAAAAGTCCATGACACTGTCGAGTACGACAACCCTGAAAGAAAATTAATGGGTTCATCTTTTACTCGCACCCAAAGAAGACTGACCGAACAATGTTTCGCAGCAAAAGGTAAAAGACATCCTTCGCTGCTGTGCAGAAGTTTTTTCCATAAATCGCGGTCTGTTAAAAACAAGTGCGGTTGCTCTCATTAAATAAGCGAGAGACTGCCGCATGCAAACGAGGAATAAGACACTGGGACACAGTTGGACTCACCATGATATATGCGTTCTCGTTGATGAATTTTAAGAATTTCTCAAGACACCAAAAGCAACAGGATAGCATTCTAGGAGAAGATGTTGCAATTTAAAATAGAAGACACGTGCTTATCAGTCTTACTTCAGTAGGTAAACCGCTGCAGGATGATGGATGTGCTTCAGCTTCCTGTGAATGTATGTGATGACATAACGGATGATTCGGACGATGGTAATAATCAAGGAAC
This sequence comes from Isohypsibius dastychi, assembly GCA_034696485.1. Classification (NCBI taxonomy): domain Eukaryota; kingdom Metazoa; phylum Tardigrada; class Eutardigrada; order Parachela; family Isohypsibiidae; genus Isohypsibius; species Isohypsibius dastychi. The sequence goes on from JAQIWT010000312.1 coordinate 17,482, forward strand.
CAAAGGCAATGGTTCCAAGATGATATCTAATCGTGACCAGATGTGAGGGATCGGAGCAAGAAATGACAGAATACAACCTCACCTACATGCACGCTTGAGAGAATAGTAGATTGGATGATTGGGCATCTCCTTTTCTTTGTCCCATGTCCAGTAGTAGGAGGCAAATGCTCCCGCTAACGTTATCTCGCCAAGTGCTCCAACAAAAAACATTGACCACACCATGATGAACAAATTATATGCTTGTAGAGTCGGGATAATCCTAGCAGAGACGACAGTTATATGTCACCATAAGCGGCTATGGACTGCAGCTCACGATATGTTTTCGTAATACTGGAAAACACATGATGCGGATGATAAATCACCAGAGTTGTTGGAAATGGCCTTTAAACAAATCGTCATTGATAATCAAGAGATATTACCAATGACGGTTTACCAACGGGTTGCACAATTCCGAACTATAATTTTCTTTTTGTGCGATGTTCGTCAAATTCGAATGCTGGACATTACCCACAGGATGTCCGGTTGATTGAAGGTAACTGAAAAACTATTCACAGCTACGTACATCATCCATTGACGAGTGAAACTCACAATGCTGTGAGAGTTCCCGTTCCCACAACGATGCATTGTAGAACAAAGGGTACAAGTGGAAAAAACAATGCTGATGGGATAGTGCTCACGCATCTGCAACCTTGCTTTGGTCGACTAGTTTGCTTTTACATAATTAGAGCTGTGAATACCTTGAACCTTCTTCGAGCAAAGCGATAGCAATCGAAATACGACTCTGCAGAAAGCATACTGTGAGAAGGAAGAAGAGGAGAACAATGCAGAGGAAAATGCCTGGAAGAAATAACGTTAAAACATACGAAAATGTGATCGTAGCAATGGTTGACATGCGTAACTGGCGGAAATAGAAATGTCATCGAGCCTCAAAACGTTTTTTCCGACAGGTAAATATTTTCAAACTCGATAAGGATTGCCAAGATGCGGCAGTGAAACAGAATATATGTTGTTCGTCTAATTTGTTCATTTCTCACTGAAAGTCATCCATGTGGCAGGACTGGCGAAATAGCTGGTCAGGTCCATAGTGAGCACGAAACCATCGTCCGATTCGGGAGCCCTTTTCAGTTCCATGTACATTGAAATGCACCAATATGTCGCTAGATGCGATGGTTAACAGACAGAGCAACAGACTCAGCATACACTTCCTACCGTAGCATAGCGTCGCACAAGTTCCAAAGATTGCAGACCAGATGAGGTACACTGCTATCCACCGTAGTGCTTCGATCCAAAGGAGTGAAAGTATAATGGCCATTGCATAGCCCCTGTTATTTCAAAATTTGAACTCATTAAATGTACAAAGGTATCTGTTGAAAAATTTGAACTAGCGAGGCTTCTCAGGAAGAGAAACCAGTGGGTAAAAAAAGAGGATTTAGTTCAGACGGCTATCTTAGCTGACAAAACTGTACGGTTTTTCGATAAGACAACAGAAATCTTGTCGGGCACATGCGTCAAGCGTTATGGTCAAACGACCTCCTGTCAATATCGGACATCCCCAAAAGTACGATGGTTCGACGTTTCAGGGGGCAACCTCATGACCGTAACAACCCCATTCTGTTGGTCGACATAGAAAACAATGAAAACTGAGTATTAAGCAAGCCTATCTGCGTTCGTATTCGTAACCGGGCAAAAAAAATGAGCGTATTGAAACCAAATTTCATTGGTCCTTCGGTTTCCAGCTGACGTGTTCGCCTATTAAATTCTGTAGCCACAGTATTTGCCGGAGCGCAATGTCAAGCCATAGCGTATAGTCCAGCCATAGCGTATAGCTCCGCGGCTGCTGTTATCAATAAGCCGTTTCACGACATTACGGGGGACTTTATAGCGTCCTCATAATTATGAGTCGCGCTTTTACCTTATTCTCGGTAATCAAAGTTGGCGCGGATATGATGATGATGTCAATTCGTTCAGGCTGAGCGCAACCCCGCAGCTATCTGCACAGGCTGGTAAAACTGTCTAATACCAGTAAGAAACCACCACTATCGACCAAATGTATGTCTTGACAATCGTTCGCTTAACTTGAAAGGCTGTTGAAAATCATTAGCTCGCGGATGGCTAATGGACTTACATGATCAGGATCGGCCAGCTGTTTATGATATCTTGAAAGGCGTTGTTGAAGAATAGCTGGACATTAAGGAAAGCCTTGAGCCAGCCGCTTCCTTTAAACATGTCCTCTGCCGTGAATGTCTTATCATCGACTGTGACGTTGTTTCGGCTGTTGTTTCCCGATCCAAGAATTTTTTTGATCTCGCCTTCCTGAGTAAGTTGAATGCCTGGAAAACAGCGACTGCCAATTGCACCACTTGGAAAGTAGTAGGAAGCACATTTCTTTCTAGAGACAAGGGCTGAAAGATGCTGCAATGGACATCGAATGTGAGAATCAAGTGCTCTTGCATACAGAGCTCACATCACCCCATAAGACGTGATCGTAGTCTTGTTGACTTGTTCCACACAAATGAGCCGCGATCCATTGATTTGAACTTGTTCAAAATTCCTTGGCATGTATTCCATGTACGAAAAAAATTCGTCGGGACACTTTCCAACGCAGACTGTGGTTGTTGTGCACCCAGTTATAACAGTGGTTGGCAGCAAACACTGGGTAAGGTCAAAATAAAATAAATTCGGCCGATCTCTACCGTGAGCAGTACAATCAGTTCATGAATTCTGTAACCAGACTATGACTTACGAAGCGTCCCCAACGCCGCAAATCACGCCGTTAGAATCAGTCGGATTCAGCGTGCGCGCCAAATCCCCACTCGCAAATGCTGTGTAAAAATAACCGTTCTGATCACCGATTTTTTGAAATCATACTTTCTAGGTAGCCTACCGAAGTATCCCACTCCGAGGCGCACAACAACACACACAATGAATAATGCCAAAAAAGTCACATCCGTACAACTCCTGAAACAGAAGCGGCTCAGTGCGTGACCTGTTTCTTGTACGTACTATATACCTGTTCCCGATCGGACCTTCGAATTCGGGATCATACGGACGAGGTACCCCTGTAAGACGGGTAAACACGTACACCTTCGTGCCGCAAAAGTGATTGTTGGGGCACCAACCAACCAAACTTGGACTCGTCTGACTCTGCCTGATCACCTGACCGATCTTCCGAACTGCCGTCTGTCACAGTGACTGGGGCATTCGAATTTGATTTTTGAAATTGTTCATGCCGTTCGTGGGCATGGGGGTGTTCCTTTTCGTAGTCCGTTTGACGCAGTGCTGTTTGCCCTTCGCTTGCGTTTTTTGCAGAGGTCCCACCAAGAGACGTTTGTTGTTTCCCATTCGTCTTTCTCAATGTGAGCCTCATTTCAATGATCAATAATCAATGTGTAGTTTAAGGAGCGAGCTAAGAGGAGTCCGATTCGCCAGCTTTGTTGTACCGAGTTGTCAGCATGACAATTCTCTCCTACTCGAAAATATTCGGAAGTAACAGTCTGTCCCCAACGATGAATAAATGCGTAAATAAATGGTTGCAGTTGAGTGGTTGAACTATTCGAAACGTGTGATCAATCTGTTGATTCTGATGCTGATGGGACCATTTTTACTTTTTGATACTATTATGAACAAAACGAGAAGAAAAGAGATGATAGTCATGGTCGTTGTCAGGCACAATCGTCATCATGAGGCAAAATGTCACGGAGCCGCACTGTGCTTTTCATTGCTTCAGAACGGTAGCTCTAGAAGCTGAACCGCTGGTTTGCAGGCCATTTTGAACTTCAATCTCGGCGGAACATGTATGCTGGAAACAGAGCCCACGGTCAAGAACTATTATTGAGCCTAACATTTGCAATTTGTGAGTATCGAACTCGATCAACAGTATGATGACACTGGGTTCCTTGCTTCATTTTTGAAGAAAGGATGTCACAGATGCTGAAGATCCACAACGGCATGAATGGATATGATTACAAGGACACGACATTCAGTGATGGGTTCGACACAAACACCGATCCAGAATAAATGAATTCAATTAATTTCAAATACAAGAATATGAAACTGGAGCTTAGTTTTCTGCAGACAAATGCTCTTGATGGTGATTACATCAAATATGTAATTGATACAACTGATATGCAGTTCGAGAGACAAAACAACTTAATAACATAGCATTTTCAGCACACGACAGGCCGGTAGGTCATGAACGCTAGCTTGCTGCTGTTTTTGTATTTCGGTGGATGTATTTGTCTCCATGGCCGCCTGAAGGGATTTGGATACTTCACGTTGAAAGTGGACTTTGCTATCGAACTACTGATAATCGTTGCGATCTGAAATAGGGTGTTTAAATTGAATCAGACAAATGGGATAATAATGCGGCAGCGGTTGGCACTTACTTTGTAATCAGCCGGTCCAGGCATTCCATTCGGTTTAACGTCGAAAAATGTAGGTTGTTGAAATCTTTTGAATGTCAAACCGAATTTTCTGTTCGGGTAAGAACGCTCCCATCTTTTACAGTCATAAGTATTTGCAGCTGTAACGAAGTAGTATTTTGGTTATCTGTATAAACTTGGTTCGGGTAATTTAGTTTACTACTCACCTGGTGTCAACGATGTCTGATCTCTCGGGGTTCTAGAGTCAGACGAATCGAACCCCAGAGACTTCTTAGCCAAGTATGGCTTGTGGAAGCTACGCTTGTCCATCGTGAGATGGAACGCCCTGGCGAACTCGTACCATCCGGGTGGTGGGATACGATCCTGAATGGAAGATACAGTGAGCCGATCCAAATAAGCTTCCGATCATGAAGTTTACCATTTTCTTTTTAAAAGAACTTTCATTCTTCCGCCAACTCTGCCAGGGAAAAGCGTTGTCTTTGTTGTTCGCCAGCTGGTTCCTTACGGCAACTTTGATGCTGGATGGCAAAGCGTATTTATTTGGTCCGGGTCCATTCTGGGTCTTTCCGAATGTAAAGTGTCTAGGTGCAGAACTTGCAAAGGCAGAGCTACCAATGGCTTGTGTGCCACTGATCAAATTTCCAGTCGTCGAAAAGGGGACGTGGCCGCTCGGTTGGTTGCCGGATGTCTCGTTTGGTTTCGTGCTAAATCTGGCGGCCTTTGACAGAAACCCGGCCTCAACATTTTTTCGCTCTGGAACCACTTTGATAGCAGTTCTCGGATCCATGTATGTCGCCGGTGATGGTATATTGTTATCAACCGCCCACGGTCGGTCTCTCTGCAAAACTCGCAACTTTTCATACCGAATCGAGTGTATGAGTGATTCATCGATGGTCAATAGCCAATTAAACACTTTGTACTAATGTTTCTTATCAAAATTTGGACGACAGCAAAACTTCACTGCTAGTTATATTCAGACCTGAAACACAAATTTCCAAACGAGAATCTCAAGCAAAAACATGCAAGCTTTTCTCTCGTTGGTTTTACGATATCTGTTCAAGTTGCTTTCAGCGACTCCTTCTAGAGCGCTGAATTCGATTATTGGAAAATGTTGCACGTTTTTTCAGCCGACAATGCTCCAAGGCCAAGATCTACACATGATTCTATATAGTATCCATTGAGCTACCTCAGCCGTTGATCCAAATCCGACGGTAGCATCGCACTGAAATGCGCTCTGATGGGCAACAGAAGAAATTGCATTTTCCTGATGTTGTGCTATCGCCTTAAGTCGAAGTTCTGCTTTGAAGAAGTTATCTGATCGACGCTTCCGTTTCTGAAAGTCAAATAAAATGAGAACAGCTCTTCTCCTCTGCCAAAACAGCCGCATATGCAGCTGTACCAGCGTTTGAACTCTGAAAACTCTTCCATCTCTTTGGCCGGGATAGCATCCTTGTTGGAAAGCTTGTGTCACACCCGGATGGTGTAATGCCAGATTCTTCTCAAACACAGCAACAGGTTCATCTGCTCCCACAGCTAGAACCAAAGCGTTCGTTCTCCAAATTCGTTGGCAGAGAGAGACTCCACATATCCATGCATTTCAAACACTTACGGAGGAGATGTTTGTTCTCACACGATTTCTCTTCGTTCCGACCAGAGTTTGATCCGACACATACACTGAACAAAGCTGGTCTTACTGCAGTACCGAATGTACTATTGCAGAATCGCTGCCGGATGAATTCTACAGGCTAAAAACACTATAAGACGATAACGTGAACGACGAATGGTATATAAATCAAACTACACAGAATTTCGGTTGCCTACCGCTGAACAGCCGAACTTGTTCTTTTCACACAGGATTGTGTCACCGTTCTTTTCAAAAATGTTCCCATGAGCGTCAATGGTGTATCCATTCGCACGACCGCGCGCGGATACTTTCGGCATGTCAAAATC
>JAQIWT010000313.1:0-23766 GCA_034696485.1 Isohypsibius dastychi
ACACACCCCCCCCCCCCCCCCCCCCCAATTTATTGATTGTATTGTGCTGTTGCAGAGCTTTTTCTCACGAGAGATTCCAAATGACTCCCTCCTGAAGCTGCTTGGCAGATGGATAAGCGGAGAACGTGTGGTTCCTGATTTCATATTCTTCGAGACTGGTGCAGTAAGCCTGGGTGTCAGGAACTATATATTCGATAAAATATCAGCATTTTGACATGTTTCAGTGGTCGGTGTTGAAATTTGCCGAAAAAGGAATCAAAAAGTTTCAAAGCAAGTATTGTACTCGCTCGAGTTTCGTTGCGAATCTTGACCGAGTAGAGTGTTACAGAGAACCTAACTGTTGTCGCTGATTGTTTCGCCAGTCTTCAAAATCGGACAACAGTGGTCTGGATCAGGACATGTACGTGCTTGAGCATTCACAGTTCATTACAGTGGTATCGATGCAATGATCCTCAATGATGCAGTGCCATTCCAATCGAACTCAACAAGTGTGTTCAATAAATGGGCGGAGAACCCGAACGCTGGCGTGGCAATTGAAGAATACGGGGAAGTTCTGGCGAAGGTCGCCACTGAATCTGGCATGCTGCTGTGGGATTCTGCATATTACGATTGTCATAAATACGCCAGATATTATTTGGATCACGTCCATCCCGGTGTTGCATTGGCTAGAAAAGTAAAGTACACCGTGTCCATTATACTTCTTGCCAATTAAAAGGTCACTACTTTTGTATCTTCTTCCTTTCAGGCATCTTGTCAATTGCTTGCTGCTCTCTCGACGAATTGCTCTGGATTTTGAGTACATTTGATTGACAAAGCACAGTTTAAGTCATGTGATGCACCGCAATACTGCAGCCTGTTGAAGAGTCATTGTTTTCACGTCTTCTCCGAAGGAATTTTTCCATTGTTGGTGCGTGAAATCAGATTAGCTGCACTTTTCGCCGGATTGAAAGATATCCGTGTAAATATGCCGGTCAGCTCTCTCGAAGAAGTTGTTCTGAGCTGAGCTGGTTCATTCCACTTCGACAAAGGGTAACAAGGTTTTTCTAGTTTTTCGCAAACTGTATTCGCGTGACAAATCTCACAGTTTCGACCAGTGACCATTGTCTACTCGACCGTTTGAACGAACAATAAAAAACAATCTCAAATTGTAAATCAACACAGTTCGGCCACCAGAATTCAATACATTCATCATCCATATACTGCCTTCACCTGCTTCCAATTTAGAAAACTCTGATCAACCGTCCGAGTCAACAACACCTGTTGCTGATTCGCAAATATCACTCGTAAGTTAAAAGCAGCTTGGAAGCTCAGCTCCATAATCAGCCGATCACGTTCATAATTCCGCGATTCCAGGACCACTCCTCTGCAAAGGTCAAGGCAGTTCTGATAAAACCGCACTGCTGAGCCGACATCCCCAAACTGTTGCGCTGCTCTGGCTTTGTTGAACCACACTTCCGGGCAGTCACCACGCAGCTGAGCATACTTCTCCATGAACAACATTCCTCTCGAATAAATCGCTCCTCGGCGCTGAGTCGGACAATCATAACGCAGTGCCATATCGACACTGAGAATCGCTAGATTCAACCAAATCTGCCATGATACATATGGTTCGCCCAGATGTTCCACGATCTTCATATGCTACAAGAAAAACACATTCAGCGTGGAAGACACAGAACAAAGACGGTAAAGTCTTACAAGTTTGTAACTTTTTTCCAGACTGCCTTTTCTCATGGCGTCATTGGCCATGATCATAGCGATCTCCAGGCTGAACCCCTTCTTTTTCGTCAAATGCGTCGCCCATTTAACACATCTATTCGAAACGGCTTTGGAATCCTCTTTAGCTTCTTCACAGATCAGCAAATGATAGAGATTATATTTCGGAATCCCAAAAGTATGCAGCGTTTCCGGTGAATGTCGGTTCAGCTCACCGCGGAGGTACTCCAAGGCGAAACGATGAGTGTCCACCAGTTTTCCACACGGATCAGTGTAGTGGATATAATACGAAACGACACAGATGGCAGTCTTAAGGCGATCCAACTTTTCCGGACAGTCGAAGAATTCTTTGTGACGTATGGCGAGAAACGCGATGTTGACCGCTTCATCCAACCTGAAAATCCAACTTGATCACAACAATATTATAGTCAGACTAGATTTCGTCAGTGTACCTTCCGAGACCATAAGCAGCGTTGATTGCGTGGGTGACCATATCAAAGAGTTCGTCCGTTGTTATCTTGCCGGATGAGATCACGGGAGACGGAAGCGTGTAGCTCTTCAAACCCCGTTCAACAGTGAAGGGCGTTTTCAGATCCCACAAATACGTGGCTGGATCGATGTGAACTGAGAACTTGTCAAAAGTCGAGCTCAAAAGGTCATGAACGATTTGGATGATGTCTTCCCAGTTGACTTTGCCGAATTCGTCGAATGCTTCCATAGCGTACTTATAACGTGATGTAAGATCCACCTGGGACAAAAATCAGAATAAACATTGGGGGTTGGTTTGTTTTTAGAAGCAAATCGAACTTGGTAGTTTAGATTTCGAGCTCGAGCTTTGTCACCAACTGTGACGCATTTGTTGGGGAACTCGAATGTCAGGCGATTCAGCCGGTGTTTAGCGGTTCGGTTAGAAGGACGAATGGCGAGAACTTTACGATAAGCTTCCTGCGCTTCCGGGATTTTGTCGAGATTTTGAAAGATGTCACCCATCAACATGTGGCTGGGTTCTGAGTCAAATTCCGCGAATTTGGATTGATAGATTTCGAGAAGAATCCGAGCTCTTTCGGGGTGGTCGTTCTCTAGGAGGGTTTTGACGAGTTTGAGTAGAATGTTGGCGTACCTGGAAACGAACAAAAACAAGCGAATCATGTCATACCCTTGAAAGCAAAAAAATGCGCGATTCCACGAATAACAGTACTCAAGGAGAATCAGACAGAATTCCCTTTTCGAAAGAACTAACTTGGCGAAATCGAAGTTCGCAAAAAACCCTCCGAATATTGAATCATGAACGGTATAAAAGATGATGCAAACGCAAAACAGCATCAGTACAAAAAAAGCATGAACACGCAAATTTAAAAAAACACATTCCACAAAACGTATTACAGAATGACCAGCGAGCCCGCCATTGCTCCTAAACAGAACGACTACTTCCAAAAACTGAAATTTCGAGCAAACGTCATGTGATAAATTCAAACTAAAAGATTGGAAATAACGTGAAGATTGGACCAAAAGAGAGAACAATCCGCTCTCAAACCAGCTGAAATTATGCAGCTACGAAAATTACGTGCTGACACTTTGATATGATTCATCGTTTTCACAATTATTGAAAAAACCCAGAGAAAGATTAAAGATCTAAATTAAGATCAAAATTGCTATCTATGAAAATTATAATTAAGAGTGACCTCAAGCAGAATAATGAAGCAGCAAAAAAGCAAAAATACACTGTATTTCTTACTTTCCCCCATCGTCGTTCTTGGTGATATTTCTCATGACCTCCTCAATCATCGCAAAATCCTCCCCACATCGCATGACTGCAATGCAGATCACGGCTGCGAAACTGGAATTATTCTTCAAGAAATCGCATATGATTATCCGTTTATCGGTCCGGCCGATCTTGATCAAATCGAACTTTCTTGAGTACGCCAATATTTCCTTCAGGCCTTGCATCTGACTGGACACATCCAGTTCTTTATAAGATAAATCCTTTTCGGCTCGTATTTCCATCGCTCTGCCGACAATTCGTTCGCCGAGAAGCGTGATTCCACGAATAACAATATCTAGCGGCACGCCGAGATGATCATTATTGGAAAGAATTCCATTGAGGGCCAAGTGCAGGTTGTCGATCATGTCATCCGTTTTTCCAGACTCGATCAGGTTTCCGGCGATCTTGATGTGAAGTGATAAAATGACACTGGCCGATGCGTCCGCAGCTTCTTCGGCAGCCAGGAGCCGCTTTTGATAAAACAACAGACTTCCGTCGTTTTCCACCTAAAAAATGAATTTAACACGCAAATTAGAGACAAAATACAAATTCTATAGATATTCTGCCGTTTTATAATTCCATATTAAATATTCCATTCACAGAAAAAAATACCTCTAGTAATCTCTCCAAATCCCGAAGAATATTCAAATACTCTTCATCACTTCCGGTCGCACCCTCTTTCTCTTTAAAGACCACCAGAGCTTTCAGAGCATGTATTTCTTCCAGGTTATTACTGAGCCGCCGGGATAATTCCACATACTGATGCCACAGTGTTTCGGCTGCTTCACCGGTCTCTCCTTCGCGCAAGAACGAAACACCTTTCTGGATGGCCGCGAACGCATCCTCCAGTCGGTTCAGATCACGGTAACATCCAACCATCTCCAAGTACGCCGGTTTGTAATCCGGCACTTCTTCGATCAACTTCCGGTAGATATCAATCGCTTCCTGTAATCTATAGAGAAAACAAATGAAACGGAAGTGAAAAAATCAGAATTCAAAAAGGCGAAAGATTATAAGACTTTCCCAAACAAATCTTTACGTTAAAAATATAGATGCCATAATCAGTCTTTCGAGATAAAATAGTGGGAAGATAGAAACAATCGAAAAAAAATGCAAAGAAATTATCCAGGACTTCAACAACAATAAAAAAAAGTGAGAAATTTCCTTCGAAGTTTCTCTTCAAAACCTAATTTGTCAACGCTAATCTAGATCAAATAAATCGTTCGAGTCGAACTCTCTGTCTGCAAACCCTGGGCGGAAAGAAGCAATGACCGCTTTGCTACAATTTGACATTGTGAAACAGTACAGGGAATTCATCCGTTCTGAAGGAGGTACAAGTTCTTACTTTCCAGCTTCCTGGAGCGAGCGCCCCTTCTCCTCCAGTCGATCAATGAAATTCCTGCGTGCTTGACGTTCCCATGCTGATGTGTTCCCCAAATCAGGTGATAAACTGACACCAGAGGATATCCCAGAATCTGTGGAAGGGGAAGTCCTGCTGTTGTTGTGGACATCAGCCTGCGAGGAAGTGGTGGACGGTACGACAGAGGGCTTTTTCCTGATACGACCCATTGTCAACAATGGCAGTATAAAAAATGACTCGAAATATCAACCACACTTCTACCTAATTTCTTCCACCAAATGTGGGAATGCTGCGAGAGTCTTGGACCAAGACTCAACAAAGAGGAAATCACGAAAATGAAGAAAACGGAAAGCAAAATCGGCGAGCTGAACAAGTGATCAGAGCGAAGCGGATCATTTGGTAGTTTCTGGGGCGGAGCGGAGCGGGCCATCTCGGTTGTCTCATTTCAGAAAGTATGCCCCAAGAAATTTTGAATGCAATCCGCCGAAACAATATGGATTTAACCATTAATTAACTAAATGGTTCACAAAAAAATCTTCGAATCAAGTTTCAAAAACACATGCTTTATTTTCAGTTCAGTTCTCCGAACATTGTGTTCAAACAGTCAAGAGCAGACACTGAACGTGCACAACAACAGATGGAACCGAGTACTCTAATCCGCTCTTCTACAACATTGTTCAAGAATCATCAACAGATGTTTCGCTCGACTTCCAGAGACGTCCACAAAATATTTGATTTATAAAACCAGAAAACAACGTTGTTTGATAACTCAACAACAAACAGCTAGTCGAACCTTTCAAAAACAGATGCAGTCCTCCAACACATGGTCAACTGAAGTCCAGGAAAATATTAGTATCTAACTGATGAAAGAATGAGATTAATAACATTGAGCTGTTGTACAGTAAAAGGCAGAATGGCAAATTGTGAAAGCTGGTGCTTTAAAAATGGCCGTTTGAGAATCCGCAAGCGATGACCAGCATCGTTATTCGTTCGTCACATTCATTCCTGGAAAAATACAAAACTGTGTAAGTTAACAGAACCCACAAAAACAATACAGCAATAGAAATTTCTGAAATGTTCCTCAATTTCGTTTAAGAATTTGGGCAACCGAAAACAAGTTTCTCAAGATCTCTAAGAAAATGTTCTTCAGTTTATCGAAACCCTTTGATTTATTCTATCCTACAAATCAAAAATGCAAAAAAAGTTCACCTGCGATATTATTGATGAGAGATTCGGGAAGAGATCGCTGGGGCATGGCAGAGCGTAATAGCGGGATGAGTGAAGATGGTGAAGCGGCCATCTGGAGGAACGGATGCTTCAAGAGTTCGTGGGCAGTTGCTCGATCACCTGGATCACGTTGTAGCATCTGGTCCAGGAAGGACTGAAGCAGCGACGACGCTTTCGAAGATGATTTTAGTTTTGGCGGCGGATGATCGCGGATATGTCTCATAGCCTACAAAACATCCAAATCTACCGATTAGGCTAACCGGAAGTCAAATTTCTCATGACTAACCTGAAGAGGCGGCTCGCTGAAAAACGGTGGTTCACCATCGATCATTTCGATAACCATCACACCCATCGACCAAATATCCACTTCCGTTCCATAAGGAAGTCTCGAAATAACTTCCGGCGCTAGAAAAATAAATTATACAAATTGGATTTTCGTTAAAGAATTTTGACCAAAATCAAGTCTCTAACTCAAATCTGATAAAAAATAGCAGTAAAAACAAGTTATAAGGAGGTCACCTCGACAATCGAGAAACATTCGTACTGAAATCTGTTCTTACCCATCCAGTATGGTGTTCCCACAAGTGATTTCCTTTTTGGCGTCTTTGCGTCGACTTGCGCACAGAACCCAAAATCAGATAACTTGACCCGACCATCGCTATGAAGGAGAATGGAGTCGGATTTGATGTCGCGATGAACGACGCCTTGTGAATGCAGGTATGCGAGTGCTGCAAGGCACTGCTGAGAAATCGTCGCAATCTGTTCTTCATCAAGCCTAAAATAAAAAGCGCAAAATAAACAATGATTCTATTTCCGGCCGATTTTTCAACCCACCTGCTGCTTGTGACAATGTCTGTCAGCGCTCCTCCTTCCAAATATTCCATCACAACCCACAATTCATCTCCAACTAAATAACTGTCAAACATCTCGACGATATTTGGATGATGATGATCTCGCATAATCACAACCTAGAAAAATAAAACCAACGCTTGCAAAACCGTTCAACCGATTCTACATGAAACTTCCGGTTGGCAACTCGTCATCTTCCATACTTCGTTAAACAACAATTCTCTCCTTTGCTGCTTCTTCAAATCCATCCTTTTCACAGCCACGGTATGCGGAGAATTTCCCTCCAAATTACGCGCAATGCAAACAATCCCCGTTGATCCCTCGCCAATTTTTACAAAATCAGTCAGAATGTCCCGCGGATCAGCTTTGTTCACGACCAACTGGAAAAGCACAAACACAAACTAAATCCAATTTCTCTCCAAAAATAATTCTCCTGAACACAAACCTGAAGAGCTTGACGGAATTGGGTGTGAGAGACCAGAGATTTTTCATTGGCTTCATTCCGCGCCGATTCGCTCAGCGTTTCCGCTTCTGATCCATTCGCACCAGAAATCACTTCCGGTTCCGGTTGTTTCTTGGAGAGTATCGGACGGGGCTTGACAATTTCCTGACAAAATTGCTTCCCAAGAACTTCTTCCGGTGGATCACTGAATCGATCTGAGTTCGTACTCTGGTTGGTTTCCAGAAGCATGCTGGGTGGCGGTGGAGGCAAGGTCGAAAACCCATTCATCTGCGGAGCTTGTTGCGGGCGGATAATTGGCCTCGGAAAAGTGGCTCCGTTTGGCCCGTTTGGGTGACTGAGTACTCCAGAGTGATTACTTCTTGAACCATTAGAAGTGTGGATAGTTTGTGGAAAGTTCGGTTTTGGAAGAGATCGGTGATCGGAAGGAGGCTCAGGACGAATTGAGATGGGGGAGGGTTTTTTCAGTTCGTGGTGGATCACGGGCGGAGATGGAAAGAAGGGTTGTTGGGTGGGATGGAATCGCGGACTGAGCGGTCCAGGAACAGCCTACAAAAAGCAACATATACAGTGAGTAAGTTAATGTATTTTCCTATGGCGGTCAGAACTCCCTAACAAGTAAGATGAAACAAAAGCCACATGGCAAAAAGGGTGGAATCAGTAAGCATTTGAAATTATTGAAAGGTGAAGGAATCAGTTGAATCCCAAACAGCAAAATCTCCGTCAAAGCCCGACATCAGAAGGTGAACAAGTGAATCAATCTGAAACAATGACCATAAAATGTCCTTCAACTGCGAAGTATCTCAACTATATTATTGGTGCTACATCAAGACGAGAAAGTGTAGAGAAAGGGCACATCGAATAACGGGACCGTACTCGTCGTAGTAAATCCGTAATGAAACTGCCAGCATGAGAATCATCAATTAAAGTAAAACCAGCAGAAAAACGGCTTTAAACCAAATCTTTTTTTTGACTGTCTGGTGAAAAAACCGCATGTCACCACAAACGGTGCAACAATTTCAGAACAGCCATTTTTCCAACCACGATAAAATCGCAGCGAAAGCACATTCTCTACCTAATTTTTTTTCATGTCTCCTCAGTCCAAATAAGGTTGTACATAAACAAAAGGTTTATAAACAAAACGTTACAAACTGTTTAGGTTGGTCCAAAAATCAGGAAGAAATCTAGTTCGGTATCTCATTATTAAAGATGTGTAACGAGAATTTTTTAAAACACTGCTAGACATCGTTCCCAAAACTACTTCATCATAATTCTGATATGTGAATGTTAAAATTAATCAAATGAAAACTCTACAGCTGGACATTTTTCGAAATTTGAACGTAAGTAATCTTCATGGATTAACACAAACAATTCCCTTACCTGGGAATTTATTGCGTCCATGTATGGTGGAGGAATCCTCACTCGTGGCTGGCCATTCCACTCGCCATTACCTGGCAATCTTGGAACGTTCCTCAAATCAGGAGAAGGACGAATTGTGGAGCTAGCAACAGGTTGCGAATATCCCATCATCGAACTTGCAAACACCTGATGTCCTCCACCAACTTCCCCGTTTCTCTGTTGTTGTTGCTGCAGGTGATGAACTGGAGTAGCTCGCAGATGCACAATCCCATTTCCGTTTGCATTTTCGTGAGTTTTTCCGCCATTTACAGAATTATTTTCCTGATCAGATCTCTGCATCAGATGGGGCATGAAATGCGCGCGCGGAGCAACTGGTGGTCCTGGCTTGGCTGCTTTATGATGGGTAATACCATTTCCAGATGATGAACCTCCATTTTTTGAGGGAACAACACCGTCAGAAGCATCATGAGCCGTCGAGGAATATGCGAGGACGTTTTTGCGATTTCGAGCGATGTTCTCCGCTGAAGCTCCAACAACGCCAGCCCACTAAACAAAAACAAATTTTTCATATTTCAGTACAAAAAACAATCAAAATCCGAATGGAAATGATCCAAAAAAACTGAAAGGAGAGTCCCAAAAATCATCCAGAAAGTAAAATGTCGTCTTTAAAAACAAATGACATTTGCAAGCAGGAATGCAGGATGCACCTGCCCAGGTGTCTGGTGCAAGCCATAAAGTGATAAGATATAACTCCAAAGTACATACTTGAGGTGGAAGTCCGAGAAAGCCTTTGTTTGGGTCAAAATCCGTGTGAAAACGGTGCTCGAAATTTGAAGGTCCACTGATTATTGGTCGATTTTTCGATGAAGCTGCTGTGGCATCCTTTTGCTTGGATTTTTTGGATTTCTCCAATCCAAAAACCATGATCTCCACGTAGACAATCTGCCTGCAGCTGGCCTAATTGCTGGAGAGATATGAGATGGTAAAACCGAGATGTACAAACGTTACCTTGTTGTAAGAAATCGCTAAGAAAAGATTAATTTCGTTGCGGTTGGTTGATTACATTGTGACGTCACGAATCACGATACGCTCATGGCGTGCATTCACCACTGCGCGTGCGTTCACTGTCGCACCTGTTCTGTTGAGTGCACGTAGCAGTAGCGCAGTATGGACTCACTTGTGAGTCGAAAGGACAATATATACATTGCGTACACATTGTTTAGGTAAGCTATAAATGAAGTTACAAAAAATTATTCTAGACCGTACGTCATCTTCAGAAATTTGTGGTTTAGACTGGAAGATTAAACCACGAATGAGCTCCATTTTAGCCTCGAACTTCCAGCCGCTTCAAGAAGACTGTAATTTTTCCGAGTTGTGTTATTTTTCAGCTGATAGCGTAATTTGACGGTGTCATAAAAAAAGTGACCGCTACTTTGTTGTTAATTTTCACTCAATTCTAATCTTGCTGAGAACAGTTCGAAGATGGAGAAAGTGAGCGAAAGAAGAGTATGAAGAATATGAAAGGTCACCGAGGCACAAAACATATTTCAAATGGCAAGGGCATTCTGACAAATGGTGTGATGTATTTTTCAGACGATATGGTTGATCCTGGTGCACGTTGAATGTCGAACTTTTGGACAATATTCGTGAAAAACAAAAACGTCTGCATCTTTGCCAGAGACTCTCCAAGACACATGCGTTTCCCTGAAAAAAAACATCGTCCCTTGAATCATGTACACAAGTGTTGGGGCTGGTACGCATTTCACACACCGATGCCAAAAGGAATAAATCCTTTCGGAATGATGAGCGACCCATTTGAGTCGATGAAATGCTCGGGGTAGAACTCATTTGGATACTTCCAGAATCTCGGGTCTCGATGGACGGAGTAAACACTGGCTGACAAGACCGTTCGAGCTGGGATATCAAAACCGTCGATTTTCATTGGTTCAATGTTGGTATGGGGCACACTGAGCGGAGCTACCGAAGCCAATCGCTGCACTTCCAACAAAACGGCTTCGGTGTATGTCAGAATGGCTGTCAATAGAACATGGGTGATGAACAGCACATCTTGTAGCACTCTCACAGTTTCTATTTCACCTTTGTCTGACATTCGAATCGGCCTGTTTCTACCAATTTTCACATCGATTTCTTCGTGAACCTTGGCAAGGACCTCTGGGTTCTCGATCATATAGATCATCGACCAGGTCAGCGTGACAGTAGATGTGTCCGTCCCAGCTACGAATAGGCTCATCAGAGAGCCCAGAAGCTCCTCGACTGGAAAGAAAGAAATTCACTCAAGCGTACTATGATAGGACCCAAGTTTTAGTACTAACCGTTCATTGTGGAGTTGGAGCTATTAGACTGCTTATCCATCTCTGCCATGTACAAGCCTATGAAGTCGCCATTTCCAGTTCGATCAGAGGTGTTGGTATTATGCTCATCAACAAGATGTTTTAAGAACACCCGTATCTCCTCAATTTGACAGCCCAGGTCCGTGTAAGCACGTCCGATTTTACCGGGCAAATGTCGGAGAATCGGGAATATCTGGACAGGAGCAGCTGCTTCCAGATAGTCGCCCTGCTTGCCGACGAGACCACATAGCCGAAGGAACTTGTCGTCAGAGTGTTCAAATCGTTTACCGAAGGCCATCGCGCAGATGACGTTGGACATTGAGAGTGTGAGATGAGGGCGTGGATCGAACGGTTGGCCGTGATGCGACGAATAGAGTGCCGTGACTTCGCTGATCTCATCCAAAATGGCATCCTCCAACCAGCTTGATCCAGTTCCCACTCCCAAGTCACGCAGAGCGAAGGAGGCGAAACGTCGATGCTGGCGCCATAATTCACCCTCAAATCCCAAGAAACCTGGAAAACATATACCGTTGCGAAGACTCAAAAAAAAACAATCAAAAAATAAAGCCTTTTTCTTGTGAACAAGTGATGCAGTAACGGCTGGAGTGTCCATTGAAAGCCCTTCGCCCTAACGCGACTGACTAATCTGACCTTTGCTTGTATGCAGTTTGGTGAAAAATGATTCCTGATCCCGCCCAGCTGAGCTTTCGGTGGAAAAGACGGACTTGATGGTGTCGTAATCATGAAGAACAACCTGAAGTCTCGAGCCAACCATGACTGAGAGTGTTGGTCCATAAGTTTTGCTCCATTCGAAGATCTTCTTCGGTGCATCAGGTAGCATAGATGGTAAATTTCCAACAAATGGAAAACCTGAAAGAATAACATTTTAGAAAGTCGAAATGAAGTAAGTGATCGGAGATGTACCAGGGGGTCCAGGTGGCGCATTGCGAGGACGGGAGTTCATCCATGAGAGAATGAAAAGCAGGAAAAGGAACAGAACAAACAAAGCGACTAACATGGTCAATTAAATGAGAAATAGATTTACTGCTGAAGTTCGATCTCTCGAATAGAAGCGAATTGGCGAAAATGAGAGCGTTGGACGGAACCGACCCCCTTCTTGATGCTAGACTCGATAAAGTATCAACTCTAGTTTTTTCAACACAATGTGGTGCCATGACCTCACTTCGGCTGCATTCGTTGTAGATTTGGTAATCAGAAAGCGGCAACATTTCAATGAATTGCCCCTTTTTTCAGGTGTTGTTGTTTACAACTTTCGCAGTACATCTACATGCACATCTGTTACGGGGGCAAAGTTACTCAACCGACCTTCTTGCGGCCCGCGACAAGACGCTAACCCAGTGTGATATGCGAACAGGGACTACTTTTTCGCGGAGTTGAAGTTAAGGACCGGAATCAAAGATCAGACACTCCAAGAGCAAATGTGGATCATGAGCAGTTCTGAAAATTTGCCAATGTGGTCATACAGCTTCAGACAGCTAGTAAACGTTCACCGTTGAATTACAATATGATTACTATATCAGAAAATAGAATCGGCATTTTAATTCCTGAAACTATGTTGTCATTCACGTCTGCTCAAATCTAAGTGGCTGGAAAGTTTGAAACTAAAGTATCGAACATGCGGGAGAGACAAAATAGCCTCGGTGTAGAAACGACCAACAAGACAATAGGTATACTGTATATATACTATATACTGTATACTGAAGCATCAGAATATTGAACCTACACCATTTGATCTACCATAAAAATTAGCATCAGCAACCAGACTTCTTCTGAACTATATGAAACAGAAAGATTTTCCCGAACGCAATCCATACATATCCAAGATGTTCTTTGATAAATCTGGTATGCTGGCCAGTTTCAGTGCATATCAGAATGCGCATGTGACGATACTTAAACGTATTGACGGGAATGGTCCCAAAACATCCGCAACACATGCATTCTGCGTCTTATCGCTGGCTGCAGTCTTCTTGGAGCAATTATCGACGTGACGTGGGATCTAGCAGTACTGAACTGTACAAACTTGGAGTGATTTCACAACTTTTTGATATTGACCGGCGTAGAAAATGATTCCGGCCAGATTCATCCCGCGGTTATTCTATCATGCCAAACACGATCCGGAGATCTATTTTCTCCACATATGCGCCACTGTACCTGTTCTTTTTGGCAGTTTCTTGGCCATTCGTACTTTGCTGAAAAATCCCGAAGTGATTCTCACGCGGAACGATATCCGACCATGGCGCTGGGATCAGTACAGAACACCGGGGCACAAGCAGTATCACCTGTATGCAGAGGGCATCGATTATGAGAGTATCCCAGACCCTTCGCCAGACCTTGATTAAGCGAACAATCATGAGACATCTCTGCGTTTTGAAACTCTACCGACGATGTTCCTTTGCTGTAATTTTGGGTTCCTTGGAAAGGTGTAGTGAAATCTTCGTTGTCTGCGTTGACCACATTTTCTTCCGTGAAGTGGGTCTCGTGATATTCGAGTTTTGTTTTGAATCTCCAGCCTGTTTTGTAAATATGGAATGACCGTCTTCCCTCACAATAAAACACAACCTAAGAGCACATTGGTCGATGCGAGATTGTGTATTCCTTTTTGGGTACTGGTGGAATGTGCATATCAAAAAGATGTTGTTTACGCTGCAGCTGCAGTTGATCAGTATCAGCTTAAGAATTTGTCGGAACTGAAAATCTCACGGCGTCAGGTGGTATTTTACTGGCGAATGACCTTCACCGTGGAATTGCGAATGTTTGTTTCAAGCTCCGCCTTCGAACAACCTGGCTTGAGGTTTCGGTCATTTGAAGTTTAATAGGTCAGTATTTTGGAATACCTGAAGGGGGAGCTGGTTATTTTACGAAACTGCACATGAACATACAAACAATTTATTACAGTATGTCATGATCAGGCCGGCATTCGTTCCTATTAGGGAACTGAAATCACAAGCACTGCCCAAAATCAGTATTGCCGAATATGGAGTTGTATTGTCAAGCTTTCTTGTATTATCAGGCAAAAACTACTGGTCAATGCTGCAATGATTGTCACAAGAGCAGGGACTAGTCCATCCCATGAGTTGGAAGGGGGGGGGGGGTAATTTCGGGAATCGCTACTTGCCTTGCAGACCAACTGATGTCACCAACTCTCAGAGATAATGATATCCGTCAAGTGCAAGCCGGATATTTCGCCGTTTTCCAGCGAGGACCTATTCTAGATCCATCTCAGTTACATAGTATTTCCCTTATTTCAGCCGAGCATTAGTGTATGCCCAGAACAGCGTAGTGCGGGTCAACAGTTGTCAAATATGCAATAATCGAGGTGAATCATCGCAATACGTACGTCAGCATCTGACTTGACAACTCATTTTTATTCGTTTGTACTTCATTAAAGCCGTGAATGTTAACTTTCTTTCTCATACAAAACATCGCCGATGCTGATGAAAATGAAAACAATACACGTTCAGCAACAGCAGCGATTAGCGCGCAAATGTCGTCAAATTAACACCCTCAGGAAACAAAAAATCCGTATCGTACCTCATGCTTCGATTTCATACACTTCATTTTCATGTTATGTTATTCGGGTATCTTGCTTTATTTGCCATCGTTTGATAATCTGTGATTATTTCCGCATCAGTCAAGTGATTCGAATCGCCATGAAGCCTATGCGACGTGCCACTTTTTATGCCCGGCATCAAGAGCTGGTTCGCAAGACATCGATCGGATTCTTTCAGTACCTCAGATCCAAATGCTTCAGAAATCCATTTCACAAGAAGCTCTTTCAGCAGCGTTCACTTCGACCACAGCGATCCCTCCGTCCGCTTGGCGCACGAAGAGCACTCAATCTGCGAAATTAGATCCCATTGATATTGTTTGGATATCGTGTTTGATTTCCTGTTCATCCAGAAACGCGATCTTCTCCAAAGGCTACCATTTTCCTCTTCTCAGCCAAAATTGCTTTTTTGACTACGATATAATGAATGCACGCAGTCCTTTTGGGATCGGAACCACCCTTTGGACTAATTAGTTAATGCGCACCTGTACCATCTACGTATGGGATAAGTTTGTGAATTCATGTTTTCATTTGATATCCAGTTCTTTGAGTAATTGACTTTCCGAGTAAACATGGTTATTTTGCATGTTAACACCAATTCAACGAGTCACTCACGGATAATGTACCGTACTCATACCGCGTCAGTGTTCACCATCGATACCTGCGCTGCACGCACGTGGTACACCTGTACATGTAAGAAATCAACATGGATTGTCCAGATAGGTTGCAATGTAGAACGGTTTGGTCATCGTGGTCATTTCTGAATAAAAAACTTTCATAATTGCGATTCAAAAGTACGGTACAAATTGAGCAGATTGGTCGGATCTTGCGGCGATATACAGTTGTCATATAATGCTTGGGTACTTCAACACGTACATCATGGCAGGTCATAGAAATCTCTTCAATTAGAAATACGACACACTGACAGCTCATCAAAAGCTATGAACAATTCGGACTAAAAACAGCTGAATCTCATTGTGAATATGACCTCTCCATGGCTCTACATTTAAAGGTCACCGATTGTCCACCTTTTTCTTGCACCTGACCACAAAGTGTAGTCGCCTTATTGTGTTCTATCGACCTGCCCATTTTTTGTCGATTACAAGCGATTATTGCAAGAATAGCACCGGGTGTCCTTCAAACTCACCGACAACAGCCAACATTTTCTTCACTACGAATGAGCACGTGCTGATCGATATTGTCAGCACAAAGAGATCGATTGCACCTACTGGTGGAACATAAAGGTGCGCAGTGATGTGTGCATCAACGGCCTTGAAATATCTCTGTCAGCACAAGACATGAAAACATTCATCTTTTGTATCGATTTCACAGTCTGTGACTTACACCGTGAATTTGCAACATTTCCTACTTTTCTCAAAAGTTCCCCGAACCAAACTGACCTTTCGCTATAGCCGTACAATTACATTATGTGGTGCCGTAATAAACAGCGTGAGAAATACAGCCAGTTGTAAAACTTGGGCACTTTGCCGTCAGTTATGCGCCACTTGAAACTGCCATTCTCACAGTGCACTTTAAGCCGGATATGAGGTTAACCCAAGCCGGCATGCGGCATGCACTGTAAGTGTTTGTATAACTAAGAGCCGTTAACAGAGAGACGGAGAGAAAACTGAACTATATCGATCACTTGTTCAATTAAATCAGCCCACCTGGCATCTGCCGTGAATGAACATAAAAAAACTGCACAGTAATCACTCCACCCCCTGATTATCTTTATCGGAGAAAAGTGATCACTCTGAAATCACGAGATGCGAAGAGCCCATTTATCGATTGACAGGCCGGGCCCTCATTTTATTCATTTTTCCAGTGGCAATTTGGGGTTAGCTACTCTGTGGCCGGGGAAGTTGGCAATTCATTCCCCGAACATCCTTGCGACAGTTTGATTACACCAAGTGAGTCAGCGGCTATATTAAGATCCCTCACAGCTGAACATGACGCGATGCACTGAGTTTGTTGTGAATATGGATCTCTCCGCATGCTGCAAGTGTATCTTTAGCGTTGCTCATCTCGCTTCACGTTCGAATTTGTGATCCCGCAGCCGTAATTTCCTGGAATGGAACCCAGTAATCTTGAGAACTTGTTAACAGCAGTGCAGAAGAACACCGTGTTGTTGAAGGATTTGGAGGAGATTGCCAAAGTGACGGCAGCTGCACTTGGACTGCTGTATATTATTCCAGGATTCGAGCATGTCTACCGACCCATTCCAATCACACTGGTTCCGACGTTCATCAAACGCACAGCGCTGGACACTCTGGTTGCTTTGCAGCCCGAAATCAACCTTCTGCTACATCGTGTTTCTCAGGATAAAGAGTTCCTGACGGGGATTTTGAAAGGTATGGAGATAAACTACATATACAGTAAAAGCTGTAAGTGGAGTTAGCGAGGCGGTGAGGGCAGTTGGCTCTCCGCTTGTAGATATATTTAGAGAATTTTCCCAGCTTCACAGAACGTTATCTGATGAGCGTAATGCCAGAATAAGAACCCTGGCCTATTTTTTCGACGAGACGCTTCCGAAACGTCCCTTGCAAAAAAGTGCATTTTCAAAAGGGTCACTTTGAAAGATTGGGGGCGGGGGGGGGCCTTTGAAGTTCTCTAGTTTTATTGAAGTTTGCAATTTGCGGTCGGACGTCTACTCAGAAAAAGGTGAAGCAGTCCAACTTCGAGTTCGACAAAGCGTTCACCCGTTCAGTCCCAGAACCACAATTGTAATTGCAAACCCCATTATGAGACATGAATCGACTCTTTTTTCAGGTGCGGCACAAGTGGATCCTTTCACCAAAAACTTGATCGATATCTACGATCAAGTGGAAGCGAATAGTCAATGGGAGCTGGGTTTGAACAGAACCGATTATATTCTCCACCACACCGAGCCATGCACGGCACTACCCGACATCCTAGAACGCGCAACCTTCAAAATGGTCGAAATGAACACGATTTGTGTTGGACCGGCGGGGATATGTTCGATGAGCCCACAAGTGCACCAGCGTATGTTGCATCATTTGGGGATAGATCGAGATCTCGGTCAACCTGAGACACTTCCACTCTACGGGAAAGCGTTGTCGATGGCGCATTCGGTTTATTGTGAAGAGTACCCGAGTCCAACTGAAAGAGTCATGCTTTTTGTTGTGCATAAGGGGTTCGAGTTCAATGTTCTCGATCAACGGATGACTGAGCTAGAATCTGGAGTCAAGACATTGAGGAGAAATTTGACGCAAATTGCGGAGACGCTGCAGATAACACCGGAGAGAGCGCTGTTTGTGGAGGGATATGAAGTTGCGGTGGTTTACTACAGGACGGCGTACGCACCTAGTAGGTTATAAAATGTTTTGATCTAAATCTGCAGAATCAATAACAACTTGGGGGGGGGGGGGGTGGTTCTTCTTTCAAGACTGCAAACTGCATATCGAATTTCATACCTTTAATAAATACGATTTATTTATTCAGGCCACTACGATGGCAAAGAAGACTGGGATCTCCGCAAGGTCATCGAGTTTAGCCGAGCAATAAAAACACCAAGCATCGCTTATCAGCTTGCCGGATCGAAAAAAGTGCAACAAGAACTTAGCCGGCCTGAAGTTCTCAAAAGGTCACCACGATAAGCATGATCACATTCTTTTCCAAACTGACATTTTTCTGAATAGTAGGTTTTTACCAGAAGTTGTGTTGAGGGACCAGCTGAGCTCAACGTTTGTCGGTCAATGGGATTTGAGCGACGCCTCGTCGTCAGAAATTATTGAAAAAGCTCTGGAACACCCTGAGTTGTACGTCCTGAAGCCGAATCGTGAAGGAGGCGGGAACAATTTCTACAATGGGGAGCTTGTTGCAAAGATCCATGAAGTTCGTGGAACGAGCGAGGCTTCTGGTTTCATCCTGATGGACAAGATTCAAGCTCCTTTCCAGAAGAATATCATGTTTCGTCCCAATAAACCACCTGCACTAATGGAAACGATCAATGAGGTGGGGATTTTCGGTGTGATTTTAGCCAAAGGTCAGGATGTCCGGTTGAATGGTGCTTCTAGTCAGGCCCTGGTTCGCAGCAAGGCCAGTGATGCCAATGAGGGTGGGCTCGCTGTGGGGTTGTCGTGTTTCAGTTGTTCTTTCATGGTTTGACCTAGGTTTTCTTTGATTTTGCGTTGTTGCCGTCCATCAAGTTCGTTCAGAACTTTTACACTGAGATTTTTTTCGCAAAGTAATAAAAACGTTCGTTCGAACAAAGTGCGATCAGAAGCAAGAGCCAGAACGGCTCAAACGATGCTCGAGAACAATTCTCACTTACAGCGATTGTGATCCCTTTGGGGTGGATAAACACTGAACCCCAAAGCATGATGCACTCTCTTAATCTCTACCATAGAAGTTTGGTTGCTTGAACGTCGATGGTTATTCCGTAGTCTGGTGATGGCTCAAGGCATCTACTGTAGTTCAATCGGTTTGTGTTGAAATGGAAGAACGACTTGTTGAAGAAGAGGAACACTTGTGACTTTTCTCTACCAGGTAGACATCGGTTGCCGTCTCCGCCTTGACCTGGTGAACGGGTGAAGTCCTAGGTGCCGTCTAACCACAGTTCTTACTGTGGGAAAGATGCTCCAGGAACGCGCTCTGACCTGTCAGTACCTCTGTATATTAACTGGCGAAAGGCTGGGAGTAGGAATGCAAAAACAAAGGCGCTGCTCAGCATGAAAACTGGTTGAACGTACAATCTAAGTTGGCTGAACGCACGCAGCACTCTTGCACACATGAGTATCATAGGAAAACCTCTCGTTCTTTAATGCCTGTACTGTTTCAACAGTTTTTAAAACCCTAGGGTTCACGGCTTTCGTTCGCTTTGGAAGCTGCGAGCTTCCATACTTATTCGTTCAATATCGAACTGACCTTCTCGTAGACTATCTTTCCATCGATTTTTTTTCTTACATTTTACAGAGCGTATGAAAGGATAAGAGTTCTCTCATTGATGTACGCATATGGGTGTTTTGATTATGGTACATAAATCAACCTATAGTTCGACAAAACCGTTCGTGCTCATGCGGAATATACAGTATCAGTGTTTGTAGATGTTTGGGTGTTTCCACACGACTGAAACTGAAGGGAAATTCTTCGTAGAACAGCAGCAGATTTCAATATTGCCACATCCTACTAGTTGAAGACGCCTCTAGTTTTGATGTTCCGGTGATCTAGAATGGAAATGACTGGGACAGATATGGATACAAATGACAAACAAGTTTATTGACCTGGAACAGGAAAAAATTCGCTACACAAAACGCAGCCCTTCCTCTATTCATCTTGACTACTGCATTTGAACACGAGAGGTTTGGAAAAGAAACTCAGTGCTTGTTGAACGTGGCGTCTGGCTTTTTGTATCACACCAATCAGACAATCTTACCATCACATTCAATATGGGTGGCCTGTGGCCCGATAAATAATTCCAAATAACAGAACTGGTCTTTTGTTTATGAGAATGGACGGTGACTTCTGTTAACAATGAATTTAAAAGATTGTGATTTCCATGAGCTGAAAGAACTAGGCGCAGAAGACTACCATAGTCTGCAACAACATCAGAGCATTTTTGTCTCCAGTCATTTCCATATAGCTTAAGGACTTTTTTGTCTCGGCACACGGTACCAATCCTGTTTTCCGCTTCAGCTCGTAGATGCAAACTTTTTTCCAGCCTGACATAGGCTACGATCAGATTACGAATAGGCCATAGCTATCTTGTCAGTTAGCACTTGAGCCGTCGTTGCCACTACTCTGTACTCCTACGTTTGTTGCTTCGTCTAGGAAAAGAGCGAGATCTTGGTCAACGTGAAACACTTCCTTCGACTTCATGAAAAAGCGCTATCGGTGGAACATTTGGTTTACCGTGAAGAGCACTATTGTAAGCCACTGCAACTGCCCCCAATGTGGTAGGGGATAGGGGGACCGCTCAACGTCCGTTTGCCATCAAGTTGACGCAAAATACATATTTTGTAGACCTCGCCAAGATCTGTCTGCATATGTTTGAAACACATATCTGGTGTTTAGGTTGAGAAGAAATGTCGCCTGACCAAATGCCCCTGTCTAGGCTCATCTTGGTTTGAACGTTTAGTTCTGCACTGAAGTGGACGTCTTTCGAGAATGAAGTTTACTTGAGTACCTTGTTCATTAAATTTAACACAGTATACCAGGAGAACTCATATATTGGTGAGCCCTGTTTAGAGCTTCACAAAGTGGTGAGTCCAGTTTCTCTGTCGGGAACTGTGAAAACTACGATTCAATAATTTTCTTAGGATCAGTTTTTTTTTCTTCTTTTTTATGAGCTATAAACAAACAACGTGGGCCCACTCGTTAAGACTCTATGATTATCCATAAAATAAAAGTTGATTGACCTAATCAAGCGTTTGTAACGTCACTCATTCATTCCTCGCACGGGCACACTATTGAGTACCCGCAGTGTTACTTTCAAAAAAACCGCGGGGATCAATTTGAATTGTGAGCAATTGCTTTGTTCTGTCCCACAACATTCTTTTCTTTAGCGCTGCAAATTTCTCGATTTTGGTTCTGCGGGTACTCAATAGTGTAGCCGTGCGACGAATGAGTGTGGGTGACGTTACAAACGCTTGATTAGGTAAATCAACCATTATTTTTTGGATAATCATAGTGTCTTAACAAGTGGGCCCATGTTGTTTGTTTATAGCTCCTAAAAAAGAAAAAAAAAACTGATCCTAAAAAATTTATTGAATCGTGGTTTTCGCAGTTCCCGACAGAGAAACTGGACTCACCACTTTGTGAAGCTCTAAACAGGGCTCACCAATATATGAGTTCTCCTGGTAGGTCTTTTAATACAGCTGTAGAAAAAAACTTTTGCGAACATCGAATTTTTATCTAAACCAGAATTTCCAATAGCTTGAGAACCGGGGTGCATCAAACAGGTCTGCAGCAACATACATAGGGGCACTTTGGCTGTGCTGATCTCCATATCGCTTAAGACAATTTGATCTCACGGTAATACATTTAGTTGTGCGCTCCACTTGAGCGAGTGGATGTGAATGGGAAACTGAGTCGAAAAGGTGAAGAATTTCATCCGAACACAGGCTTGTTTCGTCTGTCGTATCAATGTCACTCATAGAGTCCTTTATCAGAATCTCATCAATTCTCCTTAGATGAGATCTCTTGTAGAACATCCAGTTCCCAGCAAAACAATGCGCAGTTGATCCGCAATTGTGACCCACAGTCCGTCTATCCAATAGGGAGCTAGGGAGACCTAATCGTTAAAACTTTTAATAAGTTAATCCCATTGGTCGGTTGGTCGGACCCCCAATGGTAACCAAGGCTGAAGCCACGCCTCCCCAAATATACCCATAGACTTATATGTTGAAAAGTTTTAAAATTTTTAGAAGTTTAAACCAGACCCCCCGGGATTCCTTACTCCCCCATCGCCTGCGTTCATTACGATACGCTACCTTAAAAGACGTACGTACCCATAATGACGTACGTACCCAGAATGACGTACGTACCCAAAATTATGTTCGTACACGAAACGACCGGGAAGTGACGAAAACAACCGGAAGTTCCAAGAACAATATGATGTTTAGAAAACGGGCCACTGAATGAGAGATAAATTCAGGGTGGACATGATAATCTGACGTATGTCAGATTATAAGGAAAGATTCCATTTTTACGCAGGTATATTTGAATAGGTAGACTTATTTACCTTCTGTTCGTTTGTGGGTTTATCCGAAAGCATCATCTGTAAGAAAAAGCCGAGATTGATTCTTTCCTGAAAGGCAAAGATATGTGGGGTAAACACAAAGGTCGTCCAAATTCATTGACCTGATTGAAAAATTTAGTACTTAAGAATGCGTATTGGACTATTGATTGCAAGAGTCGCGTTGTTTTCAACCGCACTTTCTCAAGTCATTTGCGAATTACTGTCATGTTAAATCTGACCATAATCACTTACAATCTGGTTAGCGGAATACATCCAATCTCTAATCAGTGGACCGGTCCAGGCCTTGACCGTGGGGTGGTCTTTATCAGAGAGAAATATAGTTTTAATGTCAATCACGTATCCATCACACGGGATACAATCATTTCCTGCAGTGACATCCAAGATAACACAGATGCCGTTTGATAATGTTATTTCGAAAACATAACGGAGAATCAGCTGGTTGTTTTCGTTACCTCAGGCAAGTATACAACGAGTTACAAGGATCATAATCATATCTCTTCTGAATGAAGGGTGTGATGAAGCTCTGTGTCTCTTGGCGATCCTGACAAATGGTATACGTCTGACCTGTTACCTGTACCTTGTGATGTTAACTTTCAGAATTCGTTTTTAGGTTGGAATCGATAGTTCTTGACCACGTAAGTCCAATTTCATTTTCGGGGTTTTGTAGAAATTCGTCGCCCATTGATGTTTTGCGCTTTTCATACAAGAATAAATGAGCTCATTCAAGACTGATGTGCATCGAATAACAGTACTGTATCACAGTACTGTAGTGATGCAGGTTATTTCTGCTCCTACAGTAATTGCTGCACGGCTGCTAACTCCTTGTTGTCGGTCATTTAAGATGGGTCGAAACTACACAGCAAGGGTAATGCATCCTTGGCCCATACTAAATTTTCTCCTTACTACAGAGTACAGTACACACACCCTTGATAAACAGAGTAGCAGTCTCGGGAGTTCCTGCCCAATGTGGGAAGTGAACTGATCTTCTCATGAACTTCCTTCGCTCTTGAAGCTCCCCTTCCTCAGAATTTAGCCACCGAACAAATTGGTAAGAATTTTCTATAAAGTTTGACAAATCGCTAAAACCAAAGAACTGTATCATAATACCCATATTCGACGGTATCAGCAGGTTGCATCACCTGGAATGAATTTCATTAGGCGTTTAACAGTAAACAAACTGTCTGAATACTTTTGATGTAACTTAGATTACTCTGGACTCTTAAGCGAACTAATGAAGAGAACTTAGAAGTGCTGAACATCGCGGCGGTATTGACAAATGACCTCCGATTTCTTTTTACACATGCTATGCTATAAGATTCCCTGGATGTTGTTTGTGCCTGGAGCCAGCTTGAAGTCTGCCCATTTTCCAGTAGCGATCAGCCAGTTGAAGTATCCTT